>CM060948.1:84069764-84248952 GCA_030765055.1 Mantis religiosa
CCTATCGTGGTTCTCTGTCGTATTCAGAGCTTCGATTCCTCAGGCCCGACCTTAAAAGGATAAAGGTACAAGAATCCCCTAACATCACGATAGTACTACAAGTAGGAAAAAGAAGAAGTATCCTGAAGTTTGCTAGTAAGTATTTCGAGAAGTCATTTACGCCCATATTACTTCTTGTCTATATGATGTTTGAGTGAGTTTAAAGTTTACTTTACTAGCAGAATTTGACGAGCAGCTATGCCCAAGGTTATCGTAAGGTCGACATCATATAATAGACAAACAACAGGTTCAGCCAGGGTAAACACGATAATTACGATTGCAAGATAACTGGAAAGTTCTGGATGTTCCTCTTTCTAGGATGTTCTATAGCTGAGGAAATTACCTACGATTACTTTCACAAGTAGAGTCAGTGAATACGTGAGTCACATTACTGACGTGACAGTGTGAACCATGCGAAGGCCTTTAAGGGATGGTGAAAACTGAGACATGTGACAGTTTAAAAATCGAAGGCAGTCGTAATATGATACGATTGTAGCACGATTATAGAAATGTAGACCAATGAAGTGCTTTGTAGTGAATAGGTCAATATTGCAGTACTTGCACACTATATGCCAGCCTTCTATGTGAACCAAAACATGTTTAGTTTAACAAGTAGCACTAGATTAATTGCTTAAGATTATTGCCTTTTCTTGCAACTTATATGAAGGTGATGAAGCTAACCGGTTCCTCAATAGCACTTACTACGGTAGCATGATAAAACTTAAAATTATGAAAGGGGTATGTGAAACGAATTTTAAGTGCATAAATGAAAAAATCCATACATTTAGCACGCAATGCTGAAGCTGAAATGATGCGTAACTAATATACCTATATAGCACGTGAGACATCATTCCAGTTCCAGAGAATATTCGTACCCAATTTAAAAAGGAAAGAACCTACCTGACAGGTGAAGTAACGATGAAAATATTAGAATATTCTCTATATAGTACTCAGAATGAATAAAGAATGTTAAAGTATATGTGGATCGGTGTCTTTTCCAGATGCTTTATTCTCTTTAGCTAAACCTGTTGAGTGGCGGATATTTTAATAAACTGGGTCATTAGTGGTTTTACTTAGCTTTATTTTAGATTTTACATTAGCACAGACCACCGACGGACTATAACAACGGAAGAAGAATGGCATAAAATAAAACTAAATAAAAGAAGGATGCATACAGTTTATACATAAAACTCAATAGGTTGTGCTAGACTATCATTACGAAGATCAAGAATATAATATTTACTGCATAATACAACACGCCTCCTTAAATTTAGAATATTGATCTTTTTACCATATACAATACTTTTTAATAAACTTATGCTGTATACTAAATTAATCCTTAACCCTAATCCCTTTTTCAAAAAAATGGTCTTACTTAACTTTTAGTTAACATTTCCGCTAAGTAACATGTTGAATACATTTGTATCAATTCTATCCTTTCCATAGTTTTTAGTTACATAATGATACTGTACTTCAGATGTGGGTTTAAATTCTTTGTAAAATTACCATATTTTGAAATCGCAATTGTACCTAAATTATCTTCATACAATTTTATTGGTTTATCAAACTTTACATTGAATGATTCACTTAACATGTTTTAATGAAAAGTGCTTCTGTCACTGCTTCTTGACATAGCAATGTATTCTGCATAGTTGAACATTTAGTTATTGTACTTTGTTTATGGGTTTTCCAAATAATTAAGTTTCCAAATTACTTAATTACCAAGTCTGTTGTAGATTTTCTCTCTAAATTATCCCCTACGTAGTCAGGATCTACCATACAATCTAATGTTACAGTGTTTACATTATCATAGTACGTTAACATTAAATCCTTATTTTCTTATACAAATGTTTTAAGATTCTCTTTGCATATTTGTAATGTGTTCGGTCATAACAACTTTGAAATCGACTTAAGTAGTTAACATTGTACGCTACATCTGGTCTAGTGCCTGTACTAATATACAATTCTCATTGCATATTTGTAATGTGTTCGGTCATAACAACTTTGAAATCGACTTAAGTAGTTAACACTGTACGCTACATCTGGCCTAGTGCCTGTAATAATATACAATAATTCACCTATTATATTTCTATACTTCATACTTTCATCTACTTCATTAGCTTGTTCTAATTTTAATTTTGTTTCCATTGGAGTATCCTATAACTTCGTATTTTGCAGATTATATTTTACAGCCAAAGATTTAATATATTTTGTTTGTCATAAAAGTTCATTTTATTTCTGCCATCACTATAATCAATATCTAGTTCCAATATAACTTTTAATTTTTCCTAAATAATTCATTGCAAATCTTTCAATTAAACTTGTTTTACCCTTTTATTTATCCTTTATCTTTACAACATATTAAAAGACCATCAACGAATATTAGTATATATTGGATTTTTGCTTTCAGCATTTACATATAAACAATAATCATAATCACTTCGAAACAAAATTCAATTTCTCTATAAATTTGCTGAAAAAAAATCATACCATACTCTAGAGCTTTCTCTGAGACCATAGAGAGCTTTTTCAATTTGTAAACTTTATTATTTCCAGTTTCATAACCTTTCGGTTGATTTATAAACACTTCTAACTTTACATAACCATTAAAAATGCTGCCTCGACATCCATTTGTTCTATGAATCAATTATTTTTACAACTGTATGATAATAAAATTTTCAATGTTTACATTTTTTCTACTGTTGAATAAAAATTTTCAAGATATTCCTTTTGCTGGAATCTTCGTACAGCTAATCTATCTTTATAAACATTATTAGACTTCCTTTTAAAGACCCACTAGACATCAATAAATTTTGTTCATATTTTGGCCGTTCAACAATTTGCCAAGTCTTATTTTTATTTAAGCTACTTATTTCTGAGTCTATCGCTATTTGCCATTGTTTATAATCATGGGAGTTCATCGCCTCCTCAAATGTATTTGGCACATTTGCATCAATTTAATGTACATAAATAAAATGTGATATTGGATTACCATATCTATAAACTGGTTTTATCTTACTTTTACACCTTTTTCTGTTACAAGCTTGCCCCTATTGTTACGTTAATTATCATCGTAAATAAGGCTTTCACATCATTATTTGAACTAGGTTCATTTGCATCTTCATAATCTTCATCAGTATCAGTTCCTCATATTTTATATTAGTAGTTATTTTACTGCCTATATTGCTATCCTTTTCATCATTAAGATTTTCTAAGCAAATTAACTGAGTATTTTCTTCGACTACCTGAAAATGTCTAGCATTAATTATTCTATTATTTATTAAAACTCTATAACCATTTTCATTATAACCTACTAATACACCCAGTTGGGCTTTATGATCCCATTTAATATTTCTCAAAACTTCTGGAATCCTGACATAAACTATACTTCCATAAATCTTTAAATGTTTTACATTCGACTTAATACCAAAAATATTTCATAAGGAGTTTTATTCTCTACTGTATTAGCAATGGCTCGATTTTTTAAATAAGCTGCCGTTTTCGTAACTTCAGGCCAACGCCTTCTGTGAATTTTAGCTTCTGTCATTAAACATCTGCCAATGTCCATAGCAGACCTATTATATTTTTCCGCTACTCCATTTAATTCATGAAAGTAGGGTGGACATGGTAATAATTGCATTCCATTTTGTCTAATAAAATTATGAATATCCCAATTTAAATATTCTTTGTCATTATCACACTGTATCTTCTTTACTCTTTTATTAAACTTATTTCTATTAAATTAACAAACTATAAAACAATTTGCAGTTTCTGCTTTGCTCCTAATACAAAAAATTCTTGCACATTTATTATAGTCGTCAATAAATGTCAACAAATATTTTTCTCCACCACAACCAGTTGTGCTATGCAGACCATTTAAATCAGTATGAATCAATTCTAGAATTTCAGTAGTCTTAGTTCTGTTATTTTCAAAAGGTACATTAGTCATTTTACTTTCAATACAATTTGAACATTTCATTTCCGTGCTTTCAATCTTATCTGGCAAACCTTCCACTAGTTTATTATTAATCAGCTTATTTTAATATTGAAAATTTGCATGACCAAGTTCCTTATGCCATTTCTCCTTATCAGTTAATTTCATTGTATTCACATACATTTTATTGTTATCAGTATTTGAAACAAAACGTTTTAAACAATACAAATTTTCTATTTTATTAACAACAGCAACTAATTCTCTTGACTTGTTATAAATTTTTGAATTTTTATTTCTTGCTACTATTGCGCAACTTTTGGTTATCTTTGAAAAACTTAACAGGTTTTACTTAGTACCTTTTACAAAATAAACATTTCTCTGATCAATGTGTTTATATTATAATAATTTTAAATACATTTTAACTGTATCTACTTTGGTTGCCTGTAACACTTACCATCTGGCAATTTCACATCAATGGGAATTTTTAGATCTAGATAGTTACAGAAAAATGTATCAGTCTTTGTAATATGGTCTGTACACCCATTGTCTAACAACCAATTAATTTCATTTTTATCATATTCCTCTTCGCTACAGCCCATTAACTGATTTACTTCAGGATTACATACTTCAGCTGCCCATGATGCAGCTGTAGAGCTGTCTTGCTGAGTGTTCATCGACTCACCTCTGGGGTAACCTTGTCCTCTACCTCGGCCACGACCTCGCTGAAATCCACCTCTGTTGAAGCCTCTCTGTAGTCCTTGTTGGCGTTGACTGCATAGATATCTTCCTTGGTAGCTTTGTTGTCCTTGGCCAATTTTCTGACCGTGCCAACAGTCTTTCTTAAGATGACCGGTCTTTCCGCAGCTAAAATATCTTGCTTTTGTTTTTGTTTCAAACGTACTCATATCAGTTTCCTTGTCTGTGTCGCTGGTACTCGTATTTTTCTCTTTTATTTTTGATGTTACATAATCTATTGCTCTCTGTTGCTCTGGAATTACATCTATAAAATCTCCAATATAACTGTAACTTGGAGGTAAGGCTCTAAGCAAGTATCTCATCTTTTCGGGTTCATGAATATTCCCCCCAACCGATTTGAAGTCATTTGCAGTTGTCTCAAAATCAACAAAAAATCTTCTATTGTATTGTAGTTCTTTAATTTAATCTCTTCAATTGTTCCTCTATAAACAATCTGCATAGCAGTAGACTGGGTTAAATACATCTTGTCGAATTTTCTCATCATTTCTTAAGTTGTTGTACATTCGCTAAATATTCCAATTGTTTGTCAGAAATTGTACTCATTATTATAGCTCTTTCCTTTAAATCCGTTTTCTTCCAATCCGCCTATTTATCAGCACATTTAACAGACACCATGGAAATGGTGGGCTCGCTACATTCTTTGAATTCTAATAAAGTTACTAGCCTTAATTTCCAGCATGAATAGTTTACGCCATCAAAATGGGCATCACTGTGTCTTAATCCTTGATTGTATAGTAATTTTGGAAAAGATAACGTCCTTTTTGCTGTATTTTTCAATCCGTAATATACACCAGGCGTGACTTACTTTCCGCGTGGCCCCTTTTTAATATTACTTTATTAAACTTTCTTTGACTTCTTTACGAAACCAAACCACTCCAGCTTTAAAGCCACTCAACCTTTATAACCACGGACCTCTGCTACCATGTTGAAGTGGTGGATATTTTAATAAACTAGGCCATTAGTGGTTTTACTTAGCTTTGTTTCATATTTTACATTAGCATAGACCACAGACACACTATAACAACGGAACTAGAATGCCATAAAATAAAATTAAATGAAAGAAGGACGTATATAGTTTATACATAAACTCAATAGGTGGCGCTAGGTGTACCATTACGAAGAACAAGAATATAATATTTACTACATAATACAACAAAACCTACACAAATTTCTCAAATGTTACGTGTTTCGTGTTTGCTGCTTACAGCAATTTTAAGACCCGAGGATGCTCCTGGTCTTGACACTTTTTCACCTTATGTTTATATTTGATAAATCTGCTTTCATTATGCCTTCAAATAGGCAGAACGGGAAAACTTAATACAATTTGAAGGTTGCAATAGCTCAACCGGGACTCAAATCACGGATTTAATTTATTGAATTCTACAATTCAACTCCTGTTGACGTAGCACTTTTACGCGTAGTTAAGATCCCCTATCTGATTTATGTAACCTGACAAAACTTGGATCCCACTCCGGTACACCTTAATGTGTCATAGTGCTGTATGGGATCAGGCTCTCAGTTGTTGGATGGAATGCGATCAAATTTACGTTGGGTAAGAATGGCTTCACAGAGGGGAGTGCTAGCGGCCAATTTGAAAATATGCTTTCATTGTTTTCAAAGAATGCATAAATCTGAGCAGTGCAAGCAAATGCCAAACTGCTTAAATGACACTGCTTATCTAATCATGTAGAATGGCACGCCGTTTTATTACAGTGTACATTTAACTTAACTTAATTCAAAGCTTCTAATATGAGCAGAAATTGAAACGAAATATACAAACCTTGATAGTCATTACTATCCACTTTCACATCACAGCACCTGTGGTAGTTCTTCCTAATCACCGTTACTGAAAATATGTTTACTGATGTCAGCATCACTGTGGAACTATCATCATCTGATGTCATGTTCAGAATAATGTTATCTATGATATCCCAGACGATTCCGTTATTTTTCCAACATTCAACGTCTGGTTCTACCACTTTCTTACAAACTCCTACCCAGTCAGTTTGACATTTATGGAGTGGAAGAATTAAAACGTCCTTTGAGGAAGTGCAACAATTATATCAATAAAACTGGCGGAACCATATCGAATATTAGAGTTATGTAAATTATGTATATTATACTCCTTTTAAGGATCCTCCTCTTCGTAAGAATCTGCCACAAAAACGGCATTGTCATTCGATGATGATAGCTCCTGGGAACTGTAGCTCTGCCTGGTTTGAATTTTCTCGACTATATCCTTGGACAAATCATAGTTGCACAAGTATTTTCCTACGTTTTAAGTTCAAATCTTACTGCCAAAATAGAATGCAAGGTTCGCACTTTCAGTCCCTTTCGGTGTTTTGTTTTCATTACGCCCACTTTTCTGAAGACCCTTTCAAAGTCCGCATTAGAATGTGACAGGAACAGTATAAAAACTGCAATTTTCACCATTTCAGTAAATGGGTTTTCTCCAGTGTTATCTTCATATGACGCAACTCCGCACCAACATTTCATCATGTCTGTTACTTCAGCCACATTTATGTGGTGCAAATTTTTCCACTGATTATCTATTTGTGTAATGATATGAGATCCTATACAAAGAACACTGCCTATTTGATAACAGAAGGCTTTACTGGTTTTAGACATCCTGGTGGAGAAAAGAGTGACATGTTTTGGAGTACTTTAATGCTCTCAGGAAGTCATTGTTGTAGTTGTTTAAATTCTAGAAGAAACGTATTGTGATTTTAGAGACCTTTTATAATTGTTTTGGTTACTAAGAAAATGCCGAGCCTAGGATGGGGAACATTCAGGGAAATAATATATCATGTCAGCTGTTTGCGTGCAGAAGCTGTTCGACAAAATGTTGGCTACCTGCATGAACACTGCTATCTTTATTTATCACTAAGGCGTGGTAATCTGGAGCTACAGGTATAATGTAAACAAAGTTATCACAAACTGTATAGCTAGGACATTTAGCTACATGCAATGTGTTATTGTTCTATATACTCTGCACACCTTTTGGACAGAGCATGGGCAGTTCTGGTGGCTGCAAATATACTAAAGTACTGTTATCTGTTGAGAGTAATACTCAGTAATAGTACCTTTGTGGTGGTAGATGTTCTTTGTTGACTCTGAGTACCGGTAGCATAGGACCTAAAATCGATTCTTAATAATGAACATTGCGTATCGCATTAATCGTCTCTCCCTCCTGCTTTGTGATGTCACGGGCATAGTACATGTCAACTACCTTTTATATTAAATATGTTAATATTTAAGTGAGCTAAGTGTCTCCAGGTATTAACATTTACAAAATAGTTCTCCAGATATGAAATAATTAATAAAGAATAATGTTTACACATACGTAATATAACAGGATTTTGATTGTGAAAAATAACAAAGATTTTCATACGTTATAACGTGGAAATATTGTTACCCCTTTTCCATATAACACTTAATGTACCTGTTTTAATATTTTATTATACCCCGTCGCTTTAAATAGCGGTATTTAATCTTTGGTTACTAAATGAATCAGATTATTAGCTAATTACAATTGTATGCTTAATGATTCGTGTTCCAGAACTCATTATTCGTAAGATATTTTATTTATTACAAGCAGCAATTTAATTTTGTTTTAATCTAAACCCAGTTTCCATTCATTACAGAGGTCTCATTCCTACACATCTCACCAAAAGTTGCTGTCCTTTGCTATAGGTAATATGACATATACCTATTTCACTTCTTAGTCAAGTATAGCAAAAGCTTGTGCACCGACGTATACCCTGGGAATACCCTTGGGAAGGAAAGCGAACAAGACATCGCTACTGGTAAAGCTGAAGAACCAGAACAGCCATGCCTTCTCCCCCATCCGGCAGCCACAACACCAACGTCCTGCAATCTCGTTGATTGCTTTCCGTGCGTAGCCTTACCAGTGATAATAATTTGATAGAGGAAGGCGGATTAGGGTGTTTGTGTAATCAATATAATGGCAAGGAAAGAACCTGGTTGTTTAATCAAGTGAAGGCAATGAGTTACTTTCCGTGATCATCACTATGCTTTAAGATACTGCTTATGAATGGGAAAATTCAACACAGTTTGGTAATGCTTTTACTACATACAGGTTCACAGCAAATCGACAATGATAATCAGGCATAGGAATTCCTAAGCAGTTAGGTTAAAGTTATCGAACAACTTTTAGTAAGAATAAAGAGAACAATAGTGGCCAAGGGTAACTCATAGGCTGATAAAAACCGATTTGAATGTTGTCTGAAAACTCCAAAATACCCTACGAGCGATGGGTGTTATATGTAAGATGCCTAAACATGCAATTTTGAATTTTTCCTCGTGTCTTTAGTGCTTGAAGGTTGCTATACTTGCTATTAATACTTGAAATTAAATGATAATTGGGAAGGAAACTTGGGAACGTAGCTTCCAGGCCTTCGATGATACTTTCGCTACTTTTGCCAATTAGAAAGACTAAGAAGGACCTTAAAAGCTATAGTACAGAAGGATAATTGTAAATTTTTCTGCATTTTACAATTCCATGCCTTAGTACAATTCATTACGAGCACATTTCCTATACCTAGATTTACTGAATGGAAGAAGCAGCAGGAGAAAACAATGCTTCTAAATTCTAATCGTGATCTAGAACAAAAATTAAGTGCAAAGATAACTTTGGGACTTCTCTGTTCGAGTAATTTCTTCATTACGTGAAGAAACTTCCTTGATGTTTGTAACCCTTTGCAACCTTTTTCAGCCTCTCTAGAAGACATGTTTTAATTATTTTACAAAGTTACAACCACGAGCAGCTAGACTGAACAAAAAGACGTGAGCGGCTCTGAATAAAGGTGGATCATTAAGTTGAACGTAATGGTGTTCCTGCTTGTTCTCTTCCAAAATTGTCAAGTACTGGACACTGCAGCCTCTGCAATGCGTATAAAACACCTCCTCAAAAAGTCTCCTTTTGGAGACTTTCCTGAAGGAAAACTACAACGAATCTAGTGGTACAGCGGTTACGAAAGCCCAAAAGTATCTTTCGGTGACAAGAAACTGGAGGTTACGCTAGTAAATATCTTAAAAATCTACAACATATCATGTACCCTGACATGTTATTCTCCAAAATATTAGTGTTACAAAACTAAATTATCGACCTTCGTTTTAAGTCACCAGTGATTTTGTGATTTAAGAGAACAAGAATTGATAACATATTCGGTATTCTAATACACAGACCACTGTCAAGATCCAATGGACATTTTAATGTATATAATGGTATTCACATCTTGTAATTAAATGTTACTACCCAAATTTGTGGGTTGTTTAATTGTCATACTTACTCAAATTACACTGTATATTTTATAGCAATTTATAGCTGCATTTTATATGTTTATCAAAATTACTATATTTGTTATTCTATACCGCTCAGCAAGCTCAATTATAAGTATATTATTGAATAGTCTTAGTATAAAGACGTTAGTATAAAGGCTTTTTTCCCATAAGTCAGCTCTTAAAAGCTATCTATGCAGCAAGGCCTATTACTTGGTACATGAATTTATGGATAATTGTTAAGGTGTCCTATGCGATAAAGGGAATGTAATGTATAACTGTATTAGTTTGATGTATTGTTATATCCATAAATAAATGGTTGTCACATTTTCTTGGATTATGTGATATGTTTGTATATGGTTCATTTAAACCATATTTCCTTACCGTTTTTTAATCTTTTATCTCGATTAAGCACTGTGTTCATGTATATTAATGATGAGTAATTGTATAACATTGTGTATCGGTCAGGTTGAGTTACCTGAATAAGGTTTTTACGGGGTTTTTCATTATCCTAAAAGACGAATATTGGGTAACTCTAAGCTCCAGGGACCCTGGGCTCATTTGAGCATCATTTCACCCATTCCATTCATCGTCCGATATGACTTAGCGTTGGAGGACGTAAATTACAACAAAGAACCACATTGTGTACAGTATGTTTTCCTCTTTCAGTCCAAGATTACAGATGTGGTGGTGATAAAAAAATTTAAAGAAGTTAAAGAAGAAGCCTGTTTTATGTATTTTGGTAAAGTTAAAATTGTTTGTTGATTTAGTAAGGTTTTCTATACGCCCTTAATGGGACCAGACGAAGAAAAAAAAACAAAAAAACCAACAAAAAGTACATGATTTGGTTTTATCTGTTTCTTTTACTTTCTCTTCAGCTTTCTTTTTAATGTATTTCAGTGAGTTTTCTTTAACGGTGCAGTGGTGCATAGGTACATAATTAAAATACGCTATTTTATGCATTATTTACTATGATAAATATTCGGTCTGTTATCGATTAAATAAGCATGAAAGCAAAATACTTGCTTATTACACTACACCTTTTTCATTCGCGAAATTTATTTAACAAACAATATATTCTAACCACTCTCTACGACTGGTCTAGAACAACCACGAAGAAGAAATACTAACCACTGAGCGAAGTCGCATTAGGTGTGAAACAAAGTAGGCGTGTGGTATGTCGGTTAGGAATCCTGCGAAAATGCAACAGAAGAGGGAGCTGGCTAATTCTACTAAGGATAATATGAAAATAAAGAGCCTAAATTTAATTTTTCATTCTAATAGCATAAAAACTGGATAATCGCTTAATGTTGTAGTCATTTACCAATATTTTATAAGAGTCATCGTTGTGACTGAATTTGATCTTTCAGATCTTTCATGTGCCAGAAAATCTGCTGACATGCGGCTGTCGCTTTTAAGCACACTTAAAAACAATTTATCTGGCTTACGATTGAATTCGTGAGCTTGGAATTGGTAGGACAGCGCCTAACCAACTGAGCTACACAAATCGACATCAAAACAAATATCTATAATGCAAGCCTCACATAATATCTCGCAGCCATCTCGCCCTGGCTTCTCTATACAAGTAGATGGATAAACCAATGTAACATGATCTGTGATACAATATGATTTTAATGGCGAGAAAATAAGTTGGCGCCAATTTGATACAAAAGTATATGTGGCGAACAATGTTCCACTTGACAATACAGTTTGAAGCACTTTTGTTTAGCTCAGGGTAAAACAATGAGGTTTCTCACAGGGTATGCGTGGATGTGTGTGAGAAGGATATTTAATGACACTGGAATGCCCGTTTCCAACTTATTTATTCACTGCTTCTTTTTTTGTAGAACATCGAAATTGAAGTTGCCGACCAAGGGTTACCAATATCCCTGTTTAGAGTTACTGACGGCAGAATGTTTATTACTCGATAAACTTTATTCGTTCCTCACGTATATATAAACCGACAAATATCCAAGACAGAACAAGAGGACTGCCCTACTCTCCCTCACGCCTAGGACCGCTCTAATCGGCTCCACGCCGAAGACTTTCTGAATGACCAGAGATGCGCGTGTGGGTGTATATGTAACTTTCACTTTCTGGAGACCCTCTTTTCAACCAAAGATCCTTTTGTGGCTGTTTTGTCGCCATTATGAATGGTCCAAAGAATACCCTGTTCAGCAAGTCAAGTGAGCCCCTTTGGAAATCTGCTAAGGACACTGTTTCTTAAATTGCTTTTGTTATAACAACTTTCCCCCAAACTGCTATTCGACCCAACTGGCCTTGCACGTATTGTCACAAAGAACCAACATTCCTTTGACATCCATCATGATTCTTTACTTATGGCAAACCTTAATTTCGGTATCATCTGGGTCCCAAACCTGTGGAGGTAGTGAGCTGTCTGCAATGCGAAATACATACGTTATGCTTAAGATAACTACCAAAATTTCCACTTCTCCTCTGATTGGCTTGTTTCTTTTACCATATGCTGAAAACAAAAACAATATAGAACAATGTTTAACCAGCTATATCGAATCGCTATTAACATGTATATATTTTACTCACTGCAAATCAGTTGTGGATATGGTAATAATAAATCCTGTTTCAACCTTAATATCATCATTCGTACACTTGTGTACAAACAGCTTAGTGTACAAACATAAATACTTTTTTCCACTAGCTTTCTTAATTTTAATTAGCTTAAGAGAAAATAACATATGTATAATTTATTAATTTTTCTGTTTAAGTTGTTCAATGTGAGCTTTTGAAAGTAATTTCACCTGGACTATTTAATATTTTAATTACTGAACAACATTTTTAAACCCCGAGTCCTGAAACATTACTAAAAATTATAGGATTGTAAGTTATAATATAAATTGAGGAAAATGGAGGTTAATGTTCAGAGTGTACAGATTCAATTAAGGCGCCACTTGTTGTCTTAATATTGTTGATATTAAAAAACCAATATGTGGAATGTAAGTAAACACTGTAAGCATAACACCCATACAAATGCAATACAATCAAAGGTTTGTTTTGTTGAATTTCATGCAAAATTTGCCTTGATATTTACATTATTATTAACTTAACGATACTGAACTTGGAAAAAGACCAAACTGCTCATTAGTAGTTTCCACCTCTCTATCATTCCTTATGGCAAATAGCAATTTATCAATTAAATTAATTGTTTTATAGAAGAAAGAAGGCAAAAATGGTGGTTTATGTAGATGACCTTCATAAGATCAGTCCCAACCTAAGATTCGCTCATTTTATATAGGCCACCTTTTCTGCTCCCAGGTTTACATAAACAGAGCCAGTTTTGCTACATTACGATTTATCTGTCTCTTATAGTTTCTGGCAGAAAGTTTAAGATATAGTTACATTGACGTTCTTAGAAAGTGGTCCATTCCATTAAGTCTGAGTTTTATTCCGTCCGCAAGATTTTCACCTTCAGTTAACCAAATTCTATTCTATGCAGCCAGTGTGACTCCTTCGTGTGATTGGTGTGAAGAATTCTTCTGTGTCACAAAATTAAATCAATGAATGATATTATAATCGACATGAAATGAAGAAGTTCAGATAAGACCTCTGTGAAACAATTTCGCTATTATTCGTACTTAAGGAAATCTAAATAATTGTAACATAATTAATCTGTCCTCTAGAGGATGGGATGAAGGATATTTCTTATGTGTCGTTAACCTGGAGGACAGTCACTACATTTATGGGATCATTCATCGGAGTCATGGAGCCAAAGGTTAAAGTGGTCGCCATTGAACTATACTAAGAATACAAATTTTAAGAATACGGTTGTGTAACGTAAAAACAGGAGGTTTGAGCGCCTTATAAGAACAAAGGGCAAACAAAAACAAAAACACAATTAAACGTTGGCTCTTAACTTTCGTTTTATTTTCACGTTTATTGTATTACACTTTATTTTGCAACCAAATTCAGCAATGAATTGGCTTAACGCTACTCCGCTAGTGAGAACATGTACAACTAGCCCTATAGGGAGTTAGGCTGTATTTTGGAGGACGTAAACTATCCTTCCAACACAGTGGCTATAATTATTATTCTCGATGAATATTGGATTTCCAGCGGCAGGTAACCGTGCTAGAACTGCCACTACCAACATAAAAACTTGCAGTCCATTATGGGTTAGATGCATATCAGCATATATTCTACATCAAAATATCAGAATTATCAGCATCAAAATAATTACAGCTCTTGATGAGCTGTATCAATCATCTGCTTGTTTCACTTTTCAGAATCTCATCAAGAGCAAATGTATTAGCTTATAAGTATATTGACCGTGCATTTTACATATAAGTCTAAAACTCCAATAGAAAAAACGCGTTAGAAAACAACTATATATTATCACATACATGATAAAATGTGGGACTTTTAACACGCGTATCATAATATATTTTAGCCATCTCTTAAATTATAATGTAAAGTAAACTCTAAATAACAATTTTTCAATTTATATTATACTATTTGTGCAGTTACATAAATCTCGTCTTCTGTTTTATTAAAAAATAAACGGTATACAAAAATCAGGGAACATCTATCTCACAGACAGTTGTGAGAATTGAAGAATTTAAAAGTGGATTACATTAAAAAATATGCAGCTTGTAACCAATATTGACTTAAATGTCCTCCCATTTTCATGAAATTAACAACTTACAATAGTATATTGTAATACTGAGTGCTAGACTAAGAGAGTTATTTGAGCATCGTGTATTATATGAATGCACTTATTCTATGAACACGGTTAAAACATTTTTGCTCCGCATTGTGCTCGTTGTTACATTAATATTAGTCACTGTTTGACGTTTACAACATACCCACGTTTAATAGTAATCACGCAGCTGATAAATCCATGACCAATGTAGACAACATTGGATCATGTACTAAACAATAAACAGGGATTCTAAAAATAATTTTATTGTTAAAAAGCCAAGATGAATCACTGAGATGACCAATGGCCCGAATCCAATGTATTGTGAGAACTTCATTACACCGGTCACGCTGATGGTAGAATTTCCCTGGGCAAAACTTGGATAAATCTATAGTCAAATCCTAACATTACATACCGGAACAGAACTATAATGTTAAGGGAACACAAGCAAGTTAGAAAATAAATTTCTATAACAGCTAGACATGAGCCCTTCAATAAATATTTCGACATGTGGAAAATAATTCTTTTTATGGCAATACTCTATGCAGCCTCAAACAATCAAGGCTAAATGCTGAAACTTTCTATTATGCAGCAGTATTCAAGCCTTCCGAAAACCTCTTCCCGCAGTATAAACACATAATAAATGATTTATGGAAGGTTTTAAATCGTTTTGAAAATATTAATTCTATAATCGCGAAGGAAATGAAAAGCCCTAATAAAGCCGATAGCTTAGGTGCCTCCTGTCTTTAACTACTTCCTTAAAAGTCAAATGAAATGCAAATCACAAGTAGAAATTTCAGGATATATACAACATTTATTTATATACTGATGTACATTACTAAATAGCTGATAGGCCGTATTTAATCATAATATTGTACAGCGCCTACTCTTATATACTGGGTACACGCCATATAGGACAAAAAGTGAAGTATTATTTATTTTGCTGGAAGACGAACACACGGTGCAACGTAACGATTTTAATTTCCACAGTTGAAAGGTACTCAAATTATTGTATTTATTTATTGAACATTTTAAGATTGTTTTTCCTGACTTCGTTATTGTGCTGGGCCCTCCACTCGAGGCATTACCCAGAAGTATAAAACCCCGTAATCGAAGAAAAAGGTGAACGATGTGAAGCTTCCAATTGTACCTGTTGTGGAGTTTGAATTCAATTTTGCCTAACAGCCTTGCACAAAGAAGAGATATAATTTATTTAAGAAAGACTAAATGCTCCCTTTAGATTGCATTTCCTTGGTTCACGAATCCACATCCAAGTTTATCGTGTACTCTTTAACTTGGAAGTGCATCGCTGTCTCCTTTGACAAAGAAAACAACGAACTCGTCGTTTGGAAGCAAACTGTGCAATTTTAAAGAGTAAACAGCTATTTAAAATTGCTAAATCAAGTCCATTCTAGACAAGGAATACTTCACAAACCAAGTTACTTCAAACTACTGTAGAGATCTTTAGATATCTATCTATTAATCCATTTCTACCTAAATTAGAACTGGATTTTTATGTTAGTGATTGCACTTTTTACTCTGTACATTGAAATAAATATGACATATACGTTCAATAAGTTGAGTACCACATTTGTCCCATTTCAGGTCAACAAATAAATTGTCTAAATGTTTTGGTCAAGGTCTCGACTGATGAATCAAAGAAACAAAAGAAACGGTTTGGATGATAGCTTTTGAGATTAAACTTTGTACGCCCGTGGCTCAATTCTCGAAGAACCAGCAACCCAACCATGGGTATTGTGATTTTCTTAGCTCATTTAATGAATTCCATGTCCTTTTTCTCTCATTTCGTTTCCTTTCGTTTAGTAGGATTAGGTATGACTTCTGCAGTGGATATGCTTTGAGAAGGGAAGTTTTTCTGCCTTGATATACAGGATGTTTCGAAACGGCACCAAACGAATATATAGTATTAGTTGCTTAGCTTCTATGTGACACACATAGATAGTTTTTACCGCCAAGAGAGCCGCATAAAAACGCTCGAGAATGAGTGTGGATAAGGCAGATACAGGAACAACGCCGCGTATCTCACGTTATCGAAGTTCGCAGGTAGGAGATACAGCATGCTACCTGATGTAGCTGTTTGTTAACATACCGTAATACTCCACGTTAGCTTGCTACTATTAAGAATTTTTTTGGCTTATGAAATCGCAATAAAGAAGCTATACTTTAGATACTTATTTGAGTGCTTAACGTGTTCTAACATTCCGTTATAACAGTCGATGACGGCAAATAATCTGGTGGACATATGCAACCTAAACCGTTTAGATTGAAACTATAATTTTAATGGCGAGCAAATAAGTTGGCGAACAAAGAGTTCTACTTGACAATACAGCTTGAAGTACTTTTGTTTAGCTCAGGGTAAAACAATGAGGTTTCTCACAGGGTATGCGTGGATGTGTGTGAGAAGGATATTTTAATAACACTGGAATGCCCGTTTCCAACTTATTTATTTACTGCTTCTTTTTTTTAGAACATCGAAATTGAAGTTGCCGACCAAGGGTTATCAATATCCTTGTTTAGAGTTACTAAAGGCAAAATGTTTATTACTCGATAAACTTTATTCGTTCCTCACGTATATATGAACCGACAAATATCCAAGACAGAACAAGAGGACTGCCCTACTCGCCCTCACGCCTCGGACCGCTCTCATCGGCTCCACGCCGAAGACTCTTGTCCACAGCTGCGCGTGTGAGTGTATCACTTTCACTTTCTGAAAACTCCTTTTCAACCAAAGATCTCTTTGTGGCTGTTTTGTCATGCCATTCTGAATGGTTCAAAGAATACCCTATTCATACAAGTCAAGTGAGCCCCTTTGGAAATCTGCTAAGGAAACTGTTTCATGCATTGCTTTTGTTATAACAACTTTCCCCCAACTGCTATTCGCCTCAACTGGCCTTGCACGTTGTAACAAAAAACCAACATTCCTTTGACATCCATCATGATTCTTTACTTATGGCAAACCTTAATTTCGGTATCAAGATGGAAGTTAATGTTAGTGACACTGAGGATGGAAGCATTAAATGATAAAAAGAGCAGCGAACAATATCAAAGAATTGTAGATAAAAATAACCAAAATTAAACGCCTTATGCAATGAGACAAGCATTTTATATCACTGTGCTTAATAATACTGAATAAAGCATTATTTGCAACTGAAAAGGGAGCTGTAGATTTTACAGTAACTAGTTGAAAGCACTCTACAATTAATAGCATAGCAAAATGAGCAACCTTGAAACTCTCGGTCATTATCGACTTTTTTCACTAGTAATTGACCTTTGCCCCATTACCTGAAAGCGAGGTTAGGGTCACTAATAAAGCGCAAGAAGCAGTGCTTTTATTTTCGTGACTGGTGCGTCCCAAAAACAACTTTTGAGGTTCGCACACCAGTGGTTCCTGCACTGCTTAGTTACAAAATAATGTAATATTTAATGCTGCATAATATTATAACTAAGAGAATTTAGAAGATGCGACAACGAAATTCGGACTAGTTAAGTTATAACTTATAAACCACGAAAAGACTATATTCGTTCGGTGTCATTTCGAAACAATCTGTAGAACCATCTGGCCCAACCTGTTTGTGACGATAGGGTTTCACTGAAGAAAGCCACAAGATATGTTCAATCTGGAGGTGTTAAGGGTTCTGTTGTGCTGCGCCTACCGTCATCAGATCTGGCCATCCTTCATACACTCTTGCCCCATTCCCTTCTCCCAGATATTTAGTAAACACAAAAGTCATATAGCCTAGTGCTACGTTTTCAAACGTAGCCCCAATATCTAATGTAGGATTCAAGAATGTATTGAATTTTCAATATATGTATTAGAGATTAACTTCAATATAGTTTCACTATTTATCAGAGTAGAGGTAACAAATGCTAATTGTTCAATCTAAAGAGGAACCTCAGATAGTATTTTCAAAACATATATGAGCATATTGTAAGAGCGTATTCTTCAACATTTATGGAAAATATTATGGGAATAGAAAACAGAAAACAACGTGTTATCCGTTTAATTTAAGTGAGAATTCAGTATTTGACTTATATATTACTGTTAGCCCATTGTTAGCCTTATGGCGAATTTCACAAACATACCACGGCTGTGTGTGTGTGTGTGTGTGTGTGTGTGTGTGTGTGTGTGTGTGTGTGTGTGTGTGTGTGTGTGTGTGTGTGTGTGTGTGTGTGTGTGTGTGTGTGTATTTTTAATGATACTAAAGTTTACTATGTTCCTAGTTATTTTTGAGTGAAACTGAAGTCAAAACTCTTTCATACATTTTTAAAGTAAGGCCCCGAAAATTAAAATGCTTATATGAAACGTTTGCCTGCATGTTCTTAAAGCAATGACTTTTAAATTCGATACAACAAAGAGAAATAAAACTAAATGCGACTTATAGCTAGCAGTTTACAGAAATGCCACACAATAACATATATTATGGGAAATACTAGATCTAAACTATATAACTTGTGTAAATCACGCAGTACAAGAAGTCGAACACGATGCAACACGGAGTAACAGTCAGCGCGTATGTGGAATGCCTAAACGTATGTAGTACAGTAAAACCTGCCTAAAACGCAACCCTTATGTGCAAAAATGGAACATAAGTTTCGGAACGGAGCCATTTCCCTGTAATATAACACTCTAAGCCGGAAAACGGAAACGGAAACATAACACGTGCATAACACGGAAACGGAAATATTTTTCGCGAACCTTTTACGTCAATAACCTGATAAAAGTGGATTACTTTTTGTGAAATGGGTTACAACATACATATCTTAAAAAGTGAAATAATTTTGAGGGTGACTGTATCTGCACCAAAGTTCCATGAACCTTAAAGTCATAAACGGAAATTCTTCAAGGAAAAGAGAAAACAAACCATTAGCTCTCTCAACTCTCTTCCAGCGCCCGCCTCGGTGGCGTAGATGGTAGTGTGTCTGCCTCACGTTCAAGAGGTCCCGATTTCGAATCTCGGTCAGTGTGAGTTGCCTTGATAAGGCATTTCCGGGTTTTTCCCTTATCCTTCAAGACGAATGTTGGGTAGCTCTAAGCTCCATGGACCCCGGGCTCATTTGTGCATCATTTCACCAATTTCATTCATCGTCCGATATAACTTAACGTTGGAGGACGTAAATTGCAAAAACAACAAAAACTCTCTTCCAGCAAATATGGTAAAGGTACAACTGTTTTGCAGTGTGTTGATTCAAAAGTTTCGCTATTACAACTGATAAAGTACGAGTGAAAGAAAAATGTGAACTTTGATGATCTTTAAATACATAGTTTGTGTGTACATAAATTCTGAGTTCTAAACAATACATTAACACAGGAACAAAAAATTAAGTTTACCGAAAAACATGAAAAGAACAAACGTCCAGCTAAGAAATTAACTGTGTCGTTTCAAGTGGGGAAAACTCAGATTAATGAGATTTTCAAAAAATAAAAATTAAAGGAGGGTTGTTAAAGGGAACAGCAGGGCATGAAAAACGCATCAAAATGTCTACAGAGTAAGACAAGCTAAATCGTGCTGTGTTCGAATGGTTTGTTGGTGGCTGAACCAATGCTTCAGACTCGAGCTTTACAGACAGCGAGAAAATTAGGCAAAGACTGTTTCAGGGCTTCCAATGGATGGCTCAGAGATTCAAACGCTGCCATAACGTTGTTTTCAATGTTGTATGTGGTGAAGCAAATGACGTTGCTAAGCAGAGAGTTGCAGATTGGAAAGGGAAAATTGAAATCAGAGAGAGAGAGAAACTAGGTGATAAACTACGATTACTGTAAGATGAAAATGCAGCACATAATACATATCAGCCTATTATTACTTAGTTCGTTCTTTATTATGCCTTCGCTGTAAACCTGTGCGACTATTTTGTGATTTCTTTGTATTCAGTCTGTAAGACTGAAACTTGTGTAAATGAAAAATGAATGCCGAAACGATCGCGTTCCGTTTAAGAGTTATTACTGTATGCGCTCTGTCATGATTGCACGCGCTTTGAGTGCAGTTACATTTCTTAGCCCTAACAAAATTCAAGCTTTATACAAAACCGCTAAATGTGGCAAAAAGAATTTAATAAAGAAAGTAAGTTCATAAGGAAATACTAAACTGCCATTGCGATACCCAGCCTCGTTCCTCTAACCTGGTTCTATTACACTATTTGTCTTACTTCCGTATTTTCTTTAGATTCTGAAACCCCCTTTTGTTTGAACTACCAGGCTCTTTTACTTAAAACCAGTATTAAATGGTTTCATTTAGAGGATAGTGTGGACAGTCACTAGGAAGCTTTCCTTCCAACCACTCAAGTGAAACACTTCCGTACTTCCTCTCCTTTCGCCGCTCCCTAAGGGTTGGCTTTTGTTCATAGGCTAATGCATTCTGTCTCAGACTTGAATTCAAACCATTAAAAGATTGCCTCAACCGCAGCAGATGTGAAACACGCCTGTAAAAGAAATTTTACCAATATTAAAGAAAGAAAGATACTACAGGAAACACAAGCCTCAGCATGCTTCATTACACTTGCCTCTACGTGAGCATTGTTTTCAAATACAATGATACCTGCAAGTCCCTCCACATTAGTGGATTCAGCCAGATATGGAAATGTGGTGTGCTAATCTTGACTTTATACATTTCTGATCCAACAGTGAGGGACTGATTGCAATGAGTTTCGTGAAGTCAGATGAAGAAAATCATAATAACTTTCCATTCACAGAAAATGACGAAAATGTCCACATTCTGTTGAAGGCACAGATTCAGACAGTAGTTAAACACTCTACATACAATATGGTTTATTATTGGCAAATTAAGTGCATTTAACGTTATTCATAAACTGTTGACTTTTCTATGTTTTTAAATATTAATTGGGCCTATCACATTTTGCAGTCGCGAACAGAACTAATCTTGGGAAATATATTTTTAAATTTTAAACAGTATCCACAGTCCCTAAATTTAAAGCTTATTCCGAAATTTCACTGAAAATACGTATTTTGAGGTCCCTGAATCCAAAAAGCAGTTTCAGGCAGAGATCGTGAGTCCACGCGCACGCGTTTTCGTGTGTGTGTGTGTGTGTGTGTGTGTGTGTGTGTGTGTGTGTGTGTGTGTGTGTGTGTGTGTGTGTGTGTGTGTTTGTGTGTTTTAGATCTTTTAGATTCATTACCTTTTATTACCTTTTAGTAATATTACATGTTTGTTTGCGTACCATTTGTATTCCTTGATTATCACACACACACACACACACACACACACACACACACACACACACACACACACACACACACACACACACACACACACACATTAGTTTTATATTTAAATTCGGAATCTTCCAGGGATGCAACACTAAAGATTTTTAAGATAATCTTCCATCCCAGGCTACCCATAAAATGAGAATTTTTCAAAAGTTTTGATTTTTTTTAGTCCCCTTAAAAACATAGATCCAATTCTAATCTAAGTCATTCTTTCCCACTCCTGCCTGCTAAATTGGTCCACATATCTTTCTCTTCCCATTCTCTCTTTATTAGTCTAAAATGTTTTAATTATTTTCCGTTTTCTAATCCTCCCCATATTTCGTGTCTTTCTATAATCCTCCATTGAATAATTTCCAAAAAAAAAAACCTTCGACGTTCCTATTTTCTATCTACTAAATGTTCCATTCCTATTTCTTCTAAACTTTTTTCGCCTCTGACCACCACCTATTTTACTTCCCATTTTCTTTTGGTGATTCATATATGCCTTTAGGATTTCATCTTCGTCTTTTATCACACATTTATACCAATATTTTAAAACTCTTTGAATTATCGTACATTTTCCTTGGTTTTTCCTAATTCTACAAAGCTACTTTTCCTGGTGCTGATCTAGGCAATCCTAACACTTCGTTAGTAAATTGTTTGTATAACTGGCCTGGCCTATTGTGCTTGCTACTTTCGACGTCCCGCACATTTCTGCAGCATACAACATCCTTGACTCTGTCACTGTTTCATACATTCTGTCTTGCCATTTGCTTGACATATCGAGTTTCGCTTTGCATATCTTTATTCCTGCCATTGCTGCCTTTCCTTAGGCTACCATCTTCTTGCTATGTGATTCCCATTCTCCGTTATTATTCATCCTAACTCCTAAGTACTCAAAT
Organism: Mantis religiosa; assembly: GCA_030765055.1. Lineage (NCBI taxonomy): Eukaryota > Metazoa > Arthropoda > Insecta > Mantodea > Mantidae > Mantis > Mantis religiosa. The sequence continues at coordinate 84,092,591 of CM060948.1, forward strand.
TCTTTCACAACTTTTAATTTTTGTCCCTCTAAAAACCATTGATCCTCTTTCTTCAATTTTGTACTTCTTTTAACGACCATTACTTTTGACTTTTTTGTATTTTCTTTGATTCCCCACTCATCACAAAACTTTTGAATTTCATTTATTACTCTTTGTAATCCCACTGATGTTATTGCTCCTACCATATCCCTTTATTTCCTATTATCGTGCAGTGATTTCTTCCTTTCACTATATCCACTTCTATAAACAAACTGAATAAAATGAGACTTAATTTACAGCCCTGTCTTAAACCTATCTTCTGTTCTGTCATATCTGTGATGTTATTCCCTTCACATGTTACACAAAATTTAATACCTGTGTGTATCTTAAATATTTCTTTTATGAATTCATCACTTACTCCTTTTATTCTCAATTTTATATTAGTGTATCTCTATTTTTAGTGTAAAACGCTTTTTCAAAATTTTCAAAAAAAGAAACATATAAACTCTACCTCTTCTCCTACTGAGATATTTATCACTATTTACAATCATGTACTTTAACATTGTGGTTCGCGTTCTGGTTAATATGCTCGGTTATTATGTACTAGCCTTTAGATAAGTAGTTTGATATTATGGGTAGCTGCATACAAATTGCACATTTAAAATGAGCTGGACATAATAATCCCACTATTGTCGGGTCCTTTTGCAACAAAATAGTAATTTCCACAAATAGCGGATATGAGCATAGGTACAAAATATGGTGAGTTTGTAGAACCCTAATTACTTACTTTTCCATTTGTGCGTTTTCTGTTTTTTCTTCCTCCTCCTCTTCTTCTTGAAGGAGCATCTCATGGGTGTCATCAAGCCGTTTTCTTTAATCCCCTTAAGCACTCTACTTTGTCCATCTTATTGACGTTGTATCTCATTTACCGAGCTAAGATCGTTTCTTATATTCAACTGAAAGCGTAAGGTACGGAATACCATATACCAAAGTCGGTAGTGTGCGGACACACTTAATCTCTGAAATAGATCTGTACCTGTACTCTTCAACAGGAATTTTGAAAATATGTGTAGATATTGTGATAACATGGTTAGACATTTATACTTTTATAATAATTAGGTATTGGAACTCAATATTTTCTGCATATAATTTGAAGGGACATATTTAACCCTGCTTATAGTTAATTATTTCCTATGATAAATGAACATAATATTCAGCATAAATTTTACAACAGCATGAAGAACTTTATAATATACAATTTCATATATTTCAATTTGGATTTTGTTTCCAAAATATAGACATTATTGAATTAATAGCACAATTGTTGCACTTTTATATAGTGAGTAAGTGTGTGGTGTTTTAGGACCCGTCGACAACAAGGTCATTTGGGCCACTTTTATATACATGTCAATATATTTTTAAAACCATAGTATTAATGAACTTAGGTTTGCCACATTTTAAATATTTTAAGGGCAAAACTGTTACCTTCTACACCTCTAGGCTGGAGGTTAAGATCCAAGCTTCATGCTTTATGCAGAAAAATGTTTTATTACTGATACTAAGAGCTCCAATTTTCACTAACTTTCTTAATCAGGGAAGAATTTTTGCAAGAAAACGATTTACTTTTTCCAGGTAGATCCACGTCTATCAAATAGAGGCCGCATATATAAAAATGTATAGAATTCCCAATAATCATACAATTTAGAAGCAAAAAATTATCAACTAAGTTTAAAAAGATTTGACAAACTAACTTTGGAAAAATTAACAAGTATATATCACAGTTTTTAGTTTTGAAGACAGTTATTTTATCCAAAATATTGGGCTGCGTATTTTTATTTGACCATGACCTTCAGAACATGTAATACAAATTTGTATCATAGAATGTAAGTTGTATTTACTTATCTGTTAGGATCATTTAAAAATATGGACTGAGTAAAATATGGTGCATATATTTTTACTGTCTCCACCACATATAGTATGTCGGGGAAGTATTGTATTCCACTCAAAACTATATGTCAACACCAGAAATATGGTTTAAGACAGCTTCCGAACCCAAAAATGCATGTAGAGAAATGTTTGTGTATGTATCGTTCTATGAACGCGTAACATAAAACAGAAAAGACTAAATTTGGTATTTGACTTTAACATTTTCTAAGGATGTCACATGGATATTTTCAAGAAAATCTCTCACATCAAAATTCTCCTTACATAGAGCAAGTATTTAACAACGTTCGATGTTCTTAAAAGTGGCTGTAACGATTTTGCTTAAAATACCATCTGTTTAAGATATTTTATTATAGATGAAAAGCATATCTTGGACGTTTTTACAATAGCCTCTGAGTTCCGCTTTATTCCGGGTGACTTATATATAAACTGAAACTGTTCGTAGGTGAAATCTCTTTGCACAATACAATATATTTTAATTTTAACAACCACGTTTTTGTGGGGTAAAATATTTAAGGGATATTCCCTGCAATGGTTTGAATTTTAAAATTTGTGTATATCTTTTCTCAATTCGCTCGTTAATCTATTGAATATGCAAAGAGAGTGGAACTTCAAAGTCATTACATAGAAACCAGCTCTTAAAAGAATTGCTTAGAATGCACTGTACTTCCATATGCCACTGCAAAAAATTATCAGTAAGATAACTTCCGAAAAATTTATCTTCAGGCATATAGATCAAGCAGCCTTTGTAAGAACAGTTTATACAGCAGTAAAGTCGTGAGTTCAATATATCATATGTATAAATTACATTAAAATTCAATATGTAAATAAGCTTACTACCAAGTGCTTTAAAGATCATATGTTTTAGTCAAAATATAGACTTAAGGCTGAAAATTATAATGTTATAATGGAAAATTTATTCGTTTCAATTGAAAACATAGACAACATTCGCTCAAGCCTCCCCTTAATCCACTTCTCCACAATTATTTGGTCACTTGATAAAATTGGGTCCCAACTCTTGTATTTCTAAGGTTCGATAAAACTTGGTCTCTAAACAACCACACATGCAGCATCTGCATCCATTCTACAACTTTACTTAGCACCAAGTTACTTTTTACTGTTTCTTTATTTTAAGCCCATTGAAGAAGTACATGCCAGGTGGCAATACTAGAATGTTGAAGTGTTTCAGTATCCACAGTAAAATTACATTATCATATTCTGGAAGCAACATGAAATTACTTTGAAGAAAATTGCAATGCCAATTTAACATCACACTTTGTAAAAATATGAAAACCTTGAGATATGCTCTTATTTATCGCGTGACAGTACCTTCCTTCTAAAGATAAGCCGGCCCTCGCAGCCATGGTCGTTAGAACGTATGTCTCTAGCGTTCCACCGCGTAGAGGTTCGCGGGTTCGAGTCCCGCCTTGGGCATGGGTGTTTACGTGTATAGTGTATAGGTATGAAAATACAGAAAACAGATAGGAAAATAAACGGAAACAATAAAAACGGTTAAATAGGGAAAAGAAAAATATATATCTATAGACATAGATATATATTTTTTATAAAAATTTATTAAAATAAAAAAAGATTATAAACATTACTATCCCGATACTTGGTCGTGTACATCTAATACTTTGAGATATACATTCGATGCTTTTAATTTTTTTTAAAACTTTACATTATGATTGTTGTGTTTGACTTTATGCTAGCCAAGAAATGAAAGCAGCCGAGGCTATACGTGTTTGCTTCGCAGGTATCTCCAAAGAGTTGCTGGATTATAGATCTTGATAAATTTTGATTGCATTTTCTGTGAGTGAATTATTGTAATATTCCATAGACTCTTGTGTCTAAAATAAAAACGGTGTTCCGAAATGTAGGACCCTGGAGTACATTTAAGGTACTCCAAAGCGAGGAAAGTTGCGATATGAGTTAATATTTATTTAACCAAATAAAAGCAGAATAGTTAATTCATTCAAATAAAAACCGTGGATGGAAAAGCAGCGTTGACTGAGTTGTAAATAAATCTGATTTAGTTTCTCCAGTAAACTACATTTATGAAATAGTGTGGCTTGTTGCCTCACTCTATGCCATTATATTTAGTTAACCCGGCCACCAAAGTCTGTGAATCTGGCGCAAACAATCCAAAATGTAAGATGTGAGCAAATACAAGCGCATGGGCATGTTCTTTCTTTCCTTACATCCTTTCATATTTCCAAGTCAAACTCGTGTCACCTCGTACCATGCAGGTATACATACAACTAATTTGCATTAACATTTTGTTTTACCATTTTACACCAATGATATTGAATAAAACATGAGTAAGTTGTACAACTATTCTTAAGTAGACAGTACTAATATTAACAGAGCAGTGTGTAACATATTTGTGAGGTGGTAATCAACTTAAAAAGGCATGTTACATTCGTACATCGAGTGAAATGTACAAAACTTATACTGAAATAGCAATGTACGGGGTGCCCATCACTGTCATAACACGATTTCGTGATATCTGAAAGTGATCAGTAAAACAAGTCGATTACTTTCGTTTATGCAGAGTAAATTACTAAGAATATTATCCAGTGAATATACATTTGCGTCTATAACTTATTCTAAAATGAGCATAACCTATAGGTGCTTACAATTCAGTATAGGTATCGAGTGTTCCTAAAGAGTGTCATGATCCCACCTGAAAATAAGCAATAAGCTTTATTCATCCCAACCGAAAGATAGTTGGTCATAAGGGCAATATGAAGCTGAGAATGTGGGTAAAAGGCTACTAACGACTGTTGCTATTGTATACTGACGCCCATATAAGCAGCTCATGATCTAACGCAGCTGCTTATATTGGTACTGATAAATCTAGTTCCTCTCGCTGCCTGCTTAAACTCCTAAATCCTTGGAGCCATCAAATTGACTCCAAAATATGATCGAACTGACGAACGGTAGCAGTATAAGACAGCTGTCCATATTCTCACTAGCGGAGTCAAAAACATTCTCTGACTGAGTTTTTTGAGCATTTCGTTGTCGGTAGGCGAATGTTGTTGTGTAAGACTTGAAGCTTTCACGGCAAGCATCACTAATCAAGGCTTCGCGGTTGATCAGCTGTGTCAAATTTATAAACGTCGAGCTTTCGGCCATGGAGTTTACGATGGCCGAAAGCTCGACGTTTATAAATTTGACACGGCTGATCACCCGCGAAACCTTGATTAGAATGTTGTTGTGGTTTTTCATCTACCGCGGTTTCCATTTATTCCGTTTCCTTCTCACACTTCAGTTGTACTTTTACGTCTCCTAGCGTAAGGCAATGACGGACACATGGCACACATGCTTGATCAAAGAAAATAGTACCTCCCGCAGATACTGGGGGCCCAATTGTAGGACGAGTCCTTCATTGCACTCTAGTTTACGAGTAGAGGGATGTAACTTGGGATACTTATGGATTGTCTACCTGTCTCTGTGGGAGCCAAAATGGATCTATGTCGGTGTAAGTGTCCTCCTTGGTTGTATAACTCCAATCTTAAACATATACTTCATTGAATTTGGGTGTTAAAATATGATTTCATAAGTAAAATAGAAGACGAAATAAAGGATTCCTTTCTATTCTTTCATTTACCCATTTCCCTTTATATTTTTAATTCAGTTAAATCGTTTACTTTCATGTTACAACACAGTTTTAATAGTTTTATTTTTCCTTGTTGTCGTTCGATGGCAGCAATAATTTTAGTATTTGTCTCCATGTTGCTGATGAAAGTCCTCATGTTGTAAATGTCATAGCTCTCGTCAATTTTAAAAACACATTATATAAAACTTTACCCCTTTGTCCAAAATACTAAATTAAGTTGTATTTAGGTATCCTTATGCGTATCAAGGGTTGTAAAACTCGTCCACAGAGGTGGTATACAAACAACGCTTCATTTCATATCGGTTATTAATATCCTTAATTTGTGTCACTGAATTCTGTTCCTGACTAGTAGCATATAAAAGTGATACCGACAGGATGGATCCATATGTTATATATAAATGTAAATATATAGTTAGATATATAGATATATATTTATAGAGAGAGAATCATTCTTTTCACACAGATCCAAGGTAAATACCATTCTCACCTCAGCTGTGGACTACAGTGACTAATCGATGGCTATGCGAAATCACTAACGACTGAATATGCATAGTTTGTGAATTTGAGTTGGGCTCATTTGTGTTAATATGTGTAATTAATTGTGTAGAAATGTATTTAGTATTTTCATTTTCAGGCAACGACAAAAATGAAGTTAAAATGATTATTATTTATGTTGATGATAGGGAATAGGGCTCTCTCGATAAATTCCATACCGCTACAGCCTTTCCGTCCTCACGCCCATGTATCGCAGCAAAGGTGAACGATCATTCAACCTAAACGTGAAGGTGATGTGGACAGCATCACACATACCCAGCCAGAATGTTGGCTTTCTTGTCTGTGGTCACTCTTATTGTGACTCCCATAGTGGAAACCAAGTATACTCAGTTGCGATATAAGTCTAATCTTGCAATGAATATCACCAAAATACTCAACCCGTGACCCGTCTATTGTCATATCCTTCACTTATGGCAGTAGAGTTTGTGTGTATTCCGCTTACATTTAGTAGGAATTAATTCATAGCTAATTGTATCTGATCAGAGACAGCCAAATAGTTTCGGTAGAAGCTGGTTCCGCTTTATTGATGTGAACACTTTAATTGCAATGCCAGTCTAATTTTAAAGTGCTCTATAAAGGTGTAGGACTGCCAGAGAAGATGACGTCACCTTGCTTGCAAATCCTCTTGATGATAATTCATTAGTTCATTACTATGCACATTAATGATACTGTCACCCAATTAGCGGAAGGCAGGACCGGCGACCGCTGGAAAGGACCCTAGGCAGCTGGGCCACACCCACTCATCAGTCTCTGTCACTAACTGAGGGAGAAGATTAGAGGAAATGTCACTTGCGCGGGTCGCCCCTTCCCCCTCTTCCACGGCCATCTGGAACCTTCGGGTGGAAACTAGAGAAGTCGAGAAGAGACGGCGATATTCCTATAAAAATGGGCTGCAGTGAGCGAAGTTAGTTAGTCAGTGCTTGACGTGCTAGTGAAGTAGCGCCGTATTAGTGGAAGAGAAGACTGTGCAACGGAAGAATTTACGTAATTGTGTACGTGCATCGGAACGGTAACGGACGAACTGGTGAATCGTAATTGTGTGCATTACGTAATTTTGTGTAATTGGCAAGTGTTTAACTGTAAGTCGGTGGAAATAAAGAACATTTTTGAGTGGTGTAATTGGACTTTTCATTTCGCGAACCCACAAAGTCACAATACATTCGCTATGTCACGAGATTGGATTGATAGATTTTATTTCGTTGTGCGTTAGCTCCAATTTTAAAATGAATCATTGAGCAGTGTATGGGCGTAATAACTAATACAGGAAAACAAAGCCAAGTAACATGAAGTACTTTTCACTTCCAAAAGTTCTTTGAAGCATGGAAACTTCGTTGCCGAAGCCAAGGTCGCCTTCTGAATTACCAGTTGGTGGCACGCAAAGCATATTTCTAAACCTACATGGGGGCTTCTGTGTCTACAAAACAATCAAAAGAACCACAGAATTGCTCAGGGGGGGGGGGGCAATAAAATAAACAGGAAATAAGCAAAATCGTTCCAGATGGAGTAATAAGACCACTTTTCGGACGTGAACTCTTATTAAAATAAGAGAACTGAATGAAAACAATGTAACCATTTATTAACTCAAACATGAAAAATATTAGTGATAGATAACAATCTGTGAAATCTTTAAAATCAATCGCAGTTCCATTCATTTGAAATTATAACACAGCATTTAGGATTTTAATGTATGTCTACATAAATCACTTAAAACTTAATTTTTTAACAGTCGCTAATTTAGGACTCAATTATTCTTTCAATATCGTACTTTCACTTCCTAATCATATTTATATGAACAAGCTATAGAGGTAAATTTTAATTATCCTAAAATAAAATGCGAAATATAGACTTAAATGTTTCACTTAAATATTTACTCAGCATTTATTTTAATATTTAAATATTTTGCAGCTAAGCATGTTAACAAAGAATTATCTGATCATTTTAATGCTGTTATTCACAAGGAAGTATACCAAATTTCACAAATGTATACCGAAAACTGCACTGTATGACACGATTTGAAAATTAAAATGCACCGATATATGAATGCCAGAAAAACATCCATTAAAATATAAATATAAAACATTACTTTTTACCTTTAATGAAGGACGCTGTTTCATAAGCCGGATCTGGCTCTGTATTGCGATCGCTGGGCGAAGAAACTGCCTACACCAGTTAGGGACACACCGGCAGGCTGTGATAAGTTCTGGCCGTATATAGAGTACTTTCTCTCATCCTTCCTCTTGGGGTCTGATGCACAATATGACCTCGACTGCAATACCGGAACCACCGCTATACTAAACAACAAAAAGAGCTTTACACTGCTTGTATAGTTGAATGTGCATATGTGCAGGTCTTCCTTCAGCCTTTGCTGCCCCTTTGCACTGAAATATCGTCCGCCGTTATGTAAGGATAACAGGCCATCCTCTAGTTCTAAAAATGGCACTTTCACTTCAAGTGGAGTACGACGAACTTTTTCGGGCACTTGAATCATTTGAAGGTTCTTGTGGCTTTTCTTGTGTAATTTATTCACTTTACAGGCATTTAAATACCTAGTTATTTTCCATCTCTTAAAACTATCACTAGCCTATAAAAATGGCAGAAAACTGTAGAAAAATGATATGCAGTATTCAAGAACCCTAAAATCCATATTCAGTTTATAAAATATCAAGTGGTTTAAACTACGCCCTCCTATACAGTGAAGAAAGAGCTGTTAGAAGATTCCAGAGAGCATGGTTTTAACATTTGAGCTTCTTGTCTTAAGGAAGCCTCTGCACTGACATGCAGTCCGTTCCCAAGGCCCGCTTCGGTAGCGTAGATGGGAGCATGTCTGCCTCACGTTCAAGAGGTTCCGAGTTCGAATCTCCGTCAGGATGAGTTACCTGGATAAGATTTTTCCGGGGTTTTCCCTTATCCTAAAAGACGAATGTCGGGTAACTCTAAGCTTCATGGACCCTGGGCTCATTTGAGCATCATTTCGCCCATTCCATTCATCGTCCGATACGACTTAACTTTGGAGGACGTAAATTACAACAAAAAACGTTTCGTAGATAGCAGTGCTTTTCCCACTCTGAAGTTTCCATTATCGGGTAGCCAAACATGGATTACACCCTGTCGGGAAAATTTTACCATGCGACTGACTTGGAAAAAGCTTAGGGACTGAGAAAAACACTGCATGATATTATAATGAATGCGAAACGAAGGGATGAAAGCAAATTTCGGATACTACCACCGATATGTAATTGCTTATTATATGTAATGATTGGTACACACCGAAAGACTCAATATATCATTGGGCCTTATGTAGAAAGGAGTGAATAATTATTTATTTGCATGTGTCGTTAAATTAGACGAAAGCTGATACATATATGGGAGAACTTTCATCAGTGAAATAATTTCTATTCTTGTATTATACGCATATTATGTTTGCAGCGAAATTCATTGAAGCATTATCTCGGCGGTACTTCACTAACTAGTGAGCAAAGATTGCCACCTTGTAATGTTAGTCTTCAGCAGTTCGGCCATATGTTGTTGGAGTTGGAGTGCTGAACCATTCCAGCGGCAGGATTATACTCGAGGAACAAAGAAGTTCACTCCAGCAGATGGCGGAGCTGAATTTGCCGATACCAATAGAAACAGCTTGGACCAACTGGGGCACATATTGCACATTTCACTATACCTAGGTTAAAGAGGCATTATTTAGATATATATGTAAGGCATCACACGAAATCATATTTCACAAAAACTTAAAGGATCCGACATTTCAATTATGCACACATGTTAAGTACGGTTTGGTGACTGTGTTCTGTGAGTTTTATTCTGTAATTTGAACTGTTTCAGCTCCTATAAATACATTGACAATCTATAAATGATAAGCAAACGTATCATTTTATTCCGTAACAGTGTCTGCTAAATGCCCACATATACAGCTGCATTAAATTATATTTGATATTCAGAAAGTCTGCATCAGCTTATTGTTGCAGAAAACTATATTTTGGCATTCAAAAGCAATATTAAAAAAAAACTTTACCTAACTGCAGCATTTTTAGTCGAAAGCTTTGTAGCAGTTGAAGATAATTAGGAGTTAAATCCTCAAGAAAAATGTCAATGTATACATATGTATTGTTTTTGAAAAACGTTTTCTTAAATATATTATGTGTATAAAATTGAATACTAACACGGTAATATACTTATAAAAAATTAAAAATAAATCAAATATTACCATGAATCTCAGAGGAACAAATCATTCACTGAACAGCATTATTTGGTTTTATCTACAAAATTGTATATGTTTCCTTAATACTCCAAGCTTATTCAGAAGCCAGCCAATAGAAAGACTGAAATTGAAAACTAAATCTCCAGTGGCCAGTTATTACATTACAGGAAACGAATATGCAGTACGTTATCAAATTAGATCCTTAAGTTGTAAAATGTTTTCGCTGTCTTCCCATTTTTACTATTACTGCGTATGAGTTCCACATTTTATCCATTTAGCCCTTTCATTCCGTTTCCCTGCTAATCTCAGCTCTTCCATTCCTTTCCACAATTTCCTTCCATCTGTTAAATGTTCTGTAAGAATGTAAACCGCAATTTCAATCTGTTTTTCCTTCAGGCCTTCCTTAATGCGTTTCTTCTGCCTCTTTTTATGCTCTCCTTCTTTACACGTATCCAGACCGTGTTATCTATCTTGTGTTTATTTATCTTAAAAATGTCTCTGTTCTCGCTTCTCCCCTTTCTCTCACATTAATGAATTTATATATCCTTGAGAGTATTTCAATCGTATTTCTGCTTTTATAGTTTGCCCCTCTTATGGTTATCAAGCATTTCCTGTCTCTCGCAAGAATAAGTTAAAGCAAACATACATAGTTCTAAGTGACTGACGTTTTGTTCACTTTTATATTTTTTCTGCTAGAATTGAAAGTTGCTAGTGCAGCGTAGGAAGGTTGAGGAATACTTAGGAAAATATCAAATTCTAGAATCTTATGATTCAATGCTCACTTTTAATGACTTATCTTATTCGCACGTTCTGTAGTTATTAATTCTGCTGAGTAATGAGATCAGCATCTGTCAGATTGCACATGCTCTTAAAGCATGATACGGTTTTCTGTTTCTCCATATGACTACGGGCAGATGGTCGATGAGCGGGTCCCGGGAAGGGTGTTATACGAGTCATGTAGGAACCGGATCACAAGTATGATCTGGCTTAATTCAATTGGGGAATGTCTACGTAACTTTATAATATGTGAATGTCTATGTGGGAATGCTGAATCGACTTGGTAACGTCATTTTGGCAGCATCCATGTTTAAGCATTGCTTAAGCAATCAGTAGAGGTTAGCCAGTTGGTCAGTTAGTATAGTCTGGCAGAGTTTAACTCAGAGAGTCAACTTAAAAGTCCTGGTGACTCCTTAATCATACACGACCACGCATCCTCAAGGTAAGCACTTAAGGGTCCATAATATAATATTGTATCACCACTTACAACCCTAAGTTTCTTCAAGACCGAGGGAGTGATTTGTACTACCTTTCATGTACAGGTTTTTGAAAATTAGCTTAAACATGTACATATGTATTGTTTCTCCTTCCTGTTTTCTACCATCTACCCTCCTCATCCCTCCTAGCTGAAATCTAGTTACCGGGTATTTTGTTAGCCCTGTTTCAACCTACCCTTACCTAACCATATATACTATACATAAAAATACTGTTGCAGTTATAAGTAGAGAAAGTGATTACAATTAACAGGAAAAGCTCTAATGAGCTACGAATTCAAGCCGTTATTTCACTTTATAATGCCAAGAAATATATGCATGAAGAACAAACCTACATCTTCCTCGTTAGTTATATATGCAAGGGAACAGATAACAGCCGTTTAGACACTGACTGCACATGTTTTGTTGTCACATCAGCTTTGATGTTATTTCACACTCTAAATCATCATAGTTTGTCGCTCCTCAACAGTGGTTTCCTTTGATTTGCGATCATGTTTGCTTTTGTTAGGAAGTAGTGGGGTAAATTGGAGGATATGAATACTCATCTCTTGATTGTACACAGGAAAGAGAGAAACTAAGCTGATAAGCTTACAAAATATGTTGTTTAACAGGCGTTTTCCTTGTGCGTAGCGTATTTGCGAATACTTTCCTCCAATGGGGCAACATAAGTGTGTAAGGAAACCACTCACAGTTTTTAATATAAAAAGATACTGTCACTGTGTACGATAACCATGAGATCAAATACCATACAGTTGATTGTAATTATCCAATTTCGACCACTATGCCTGTTTATAAAGTTATAAATAGGGCTTGGAAGTCGTTTACCTAAAACTGAGCTATAAAATACCTTAAAATATAAAAATGCACTTAAAATGTAAAATAATTACCTAAAAAAAATTAACAATTTCTTTCATAATAATAAACTAATAACTTTCAGAGACAAATAATAAATATGTGGTTCAAATAACCACCTTAAAAAATTAACTTTCTTAGTAAATACCTAATGCAATTATTTCTACTAAATAATAAATAAATTCAAAATTCATCAGGTCATTTTCAATTTTATGATATATGAAAAAAGCTAGTTACCGTATCCATTAGCCAAAACATGCCTTACTTAGCGTTGCAGTACACCACTATGATCATCCTCAAGTTATCAAAAGTAAAGGAACGACGGTTGTCAGCTAAAACTGTTTTATACTTTGAGAAACTTCTCTCCACTTTCACAGATGTTATAGATGCATATTTTAAAATCACTGTCACTGCCTGTTAAATCCTGTTCAAAAATATCAGTTCTGAAGTTTTCTCCAGACAAGATATCGGCAGTGTGGCAAACTGTTTGGCATCCTTTATTTTTGTCCAACACAAATTTTAGTTTCTGTCTAATTTTGTCCCCAATCTGACCTTTTACATTTGGTATCCTCTTCCGTAATACTCACTAACTCAATCGACTTATCCATGCCATGCCACTTTCTTCAAGGCGGGTTATGGTATCCGCCAAAAATGCAAAATTTGATTTAATAAGAGCTAATTTACCTTGGATTTGAGTATCAGAAAACAGATCCTGTGCGTTCTCAATTGCCTTAGAATCTACCATATCAAAGCTATTCACCACTTCTCTCACTATTTGAAAATTGTCACAGTAGTATATACATGCAGTTAACCATGTACCCCAGCGTGTTAAAATTGGTGCCGGAGGCAAAGCTATATTAGGGGCTTTTTCTTTTAAATACATAGTTCGGTTTGGCGCTTTCAAAAATGTTGTCTTTACTGTAGAAATTAGTGTATCTACTTCTGTAAATTTTAATATGACCTGTTCCGCAAGTCGATGAAAAGCACAGGCCAGACATGTAACATGCACCATCTTACTGTAAAATGATTTGATCGATTTTGTCGCCTTTACCATGTAAGGCGCCAAGTCTGTTAGGAAGAGGAGCATGTTGTCATGCTGTATTCTATTAGGCCACAATAAACACATAGATTTATCGAACAGTTTGCATATCTGACAATGGTTAACAGCTTCCATAACTTCTGAGTTCAGAGGAAACATTTGTACTATTAGCTTCTAGCGTACCTATCACTACATTGGCTACAAAACGCCGCTCTGAATCGGTTGTCTCATCAACTTATACATAATATGTTTCCCATTCACATATTCACATATTCGGTTTAACGTGTCTTCATAACATTTTTGTAGGTAACTTTTACGCAAAGTTGATTCACCTGGAATTGTATGACCAGTGTGACGTTCCAGAAAATCTCGTAATTTGGAATTTCTTAATTTTCCTATCGGAATATTTGCTAACAAACACTTCACATAATTCTTTATAAAAGGAAGATGACTTGTTACTTAACGTCGAAGCCGTTTCTTTTAACAGTAACTGAGACGATTTTCTTCTTTTTTCACATTATGAAGAGCTCGCAAATCTTTTTCCCGCCCAACATGTTGTTGTACGGTGAACCGTTTGTCTGTAGCGACTTTAATTTCGCACACTTTACAGAACAATACAGTTCCATCAGTATAGAGCATGTTTCCGCCAAACTCTGAAACATACTGTTTCAAACGGAACGCAATTGACTGCTTTTATTTCGGCATTTCAATTCCACAACACAACAAATTTACACACCTCACAAAGTACTCTCCTTACTGCGACACCTCTAGCTCCTGAAGTCCTGACTGATTCAATCCACACGTATTGCATCATATAATCCACGATTCCTCGAATTGATGCGTCATAAATTCACCACCACTGTTAGGACGCTGGCCTGTGTTAATTACATTTTACCACACTTACAAAGTTATTGTTTCATAAAAGATTATGATATAAATTAACTTTTAATCACAGATTATTTAAAATAATCCTATGGGGAAGGGTCAGTTCGTCCACGGGAATTAAAACCGAGCCTCCCGAATGCGAGCTACAGATGAAAATGCCCAATAAATCCGTGAAAAAGTAAGAAAGTGACCGGAAAATACATTTAAATGTTAAGAAATTGCTATTATAAAAATGTGGAAAATGCATTTTGGTTGCCTATAAAAACCATTTATATCTAACGTATTTGTTCCAGAATACACTTAATTTCCAATAAGCATCATCTGTCACTACTCAGGAAAAAGATGACTTTTCATCAAAATCCGGGCCCTAGTTATAAGCATTCGCACCTTTGATGTACATTTTATATATTTTACATATACATATATTACATGTTTTACTTTGTGGGTGTTAATTACCATGTGGTTAATATATGAAAACATTTACGAGGACAAGCTCAATAGTTTCTAGAGAAAATAAATGAGTTGCTTTAAATTGAAAATTTTCCATTCTTCAGTTAACCAGACTGGGGCTGCTGCTGGTGAGGGCAGGGGCTTTAACCATATTTTGTTCTTAACTTGCCTATCTCCAAGGAAGTTCTATTCCATCAGCACCTGTGTCGCTGCAAGGTTCGATAACCTTAATAAGATAAGTTGGAAGGAGGAAGGAGAAGAGCATTACAGAAAGGCATGACAAGACTAGAGCATCCATGCAGCAGCCTTGCTCTGCGTCACTGAACTACCGCCCACATTATTGCACATTGTCGAGAAGTTACATTACTGAATATTTACTGGTGTCAAATATTTCGGGGACACCCTCCAACAGCAAGATATCATTAAAACAGGTTCATATAAGCATAGGTCTAAAAATAGTTTTTGAAGAGTTAATAAAGGATTTGCTTCTTCGTGGGTGCTAGTAATAAATAATAGAATTAAATTGCTGATCCTTATTGTTTCAATACTTTTTGTATGGCTATTTGTTTTCGAGGAAATATTATTTTACTTGAATTTAATTGTTGTCCGCTGTTTTACTGTTTTAGAGAGTACAAAACGCAGAAGAAAATATATTCTCTGAGTGAGCAGACTGATATGAACTGTCACATCGCCATGGATATGGGAATGTATTCTGGGCAAGTGAACTTAATGGAGAAAAGTACCCCGACCGGCATTTACCTTCTTTACGGAAGATTCTCACGAATTCACCAACGCATGACACACACACGCAGAGAGAGAGAGAGAGAGAGAGAGAGAGAGAGAGAGAGTGGCGCATTTTGAAGAATTGTTTTTTATATTCAGGCCGAGATAAGTAAGAACCATTGACCATGTTGCGGATGCAAATCTATCACATAGCACAATGTGCACTGCACATGACTATCTGCAGAAATTGTCATGAATATTTTCTGTACACATATCACCTTAAGTGGGCGCGAAAATTAAATATGTCCAGTAGAACTTCTTTCCATCGCACGTTACAACATTGTGTTATGTTAATGAATTCCTTAGCATACTTCTTGTTCATTAACTAGGCTGGTACTCCAATAATTTGCAATAGATTACGCCATACAATGGGTTGCAGCGTAGAAGAAGCTACTTCCAGTAATTTAAATTAACTGTGACCCATATTTTCTTTTATTGTTTTGTTAATGGAGGGACATTCCTGAAGTATTTTCACCAATGAAGTTAAATATGTAAAAATCTACATAAATGTTTATTTTTGGTTTATTCGCTTTACACTAGATGTTAAAATCATACCACTGCTTGCAGGTGTTTCAGGCAGGTTTGTAATTTCTCTCCTGTTTCTTCAGAAACACACATTCTTTTGTTTCAAAAATCATCCATATGCTTCAACTCCTCCTCTATTAGGAATATTGACGTTTGGAAAAATAACGCTGAAACTTTGTCCAATGTTTTCTTGTAGAAAAGAATTTTAGTTTCGTGGCATAAATACATATCCCTATTTTAAAGTATATGTTTAAAAATGAATGAGTTATCACAACACACGACATAGTTTTACTTGAAAGAACGACAAAATGCTGTATTATACCAAAACTCAACTGACAACAGGAGCAACATTTGTCGTAAATTTTAGAACGAGACAACGAAGTAACTCAGCTAATGTCACCGCGCTGCAGGTCCTATCTAATCTTGGAATTATTTGATTGCTAAGAGAGAAAAAATAGCATACTGTTATAGTACGTAATAAACGTTGATTTAAATAAGAAACTAAGCTACTAAATTCTTAAGAAAATAATTTCCAGTGTGTAAATGTTCTTGTCAGTAACTGCACACACATGATAAATGAAGAGTGCTGATGATGATGATGATGATGATGATGATGATGATGATGATGATGATGATGATGATGATGATGATGATGATGATGATGATGATGATGATGATGATGATGATGATGATGATGATGATGATGATGATGATGATGATGATGATGATGATGATGATGATGATGATGATGATGATGATGATGATGATGATGATGATGATGATGATGATGATGATGATGATGATGATGATGATGATGATGATGATGATGATGATGATGATGATGATGATGATGATGATGATGATGATGATGATGATGATGTGCTTTTTTGTAATTTACGTCCTCCAACGTTGTCATATCCGACGCTGAATGAATTGGATAAAATGATGCTCAAATGATTCCACAGTCCATGGAGCTTAGAGTTACCAGAAATTCGTCTTGAAGGATAAGGGAAAACCCCGGAAAAACCTTATCCAGGTAACTCACCCTGACCGAGATTCGAACTCGGGACCTCTTGAACGTGAGGCAGACATGCTACCACCACGCTACCGAGGCGGGCATGATGATGATCATGATGATGATTAATGCACTTAATTAACTGAAACAAGTATAAGAGCAACGTATTAAAAATATCTCTAAATCCTTGGACATAAAAGTAGTAATCCATTTATGGATCAATTTCACCATTTTATCTTCGGAGAGTTGTTAACGGTTTATTATGCTCCTCTTTTCTGTCTTCTTATCATCTTTTTATCATCCCTCGGAGTACATATCTCACGGGGTAGTCTGGAGTCGTTTTCTACAGTGACACGCTCCTTACAAGCAATAATAAAGCTACTTGAGATTATGGATGTCACACTGAGTGCATTACACCGTAATTGACATTAAATTGAGCATAAATGCTTCCCCTAGCAGTCAACACTTAAGCACTCACTTAGTGACGCTGTTATACTAAATCGATAAATCGACTGAATGTTTCATATTATGGTCCATGTGTTTTCAATATTCGCTGTTCGAGATTTAGTCAGAAACGCGACAATATCTTGGAAGTCTAATGTGAGTTTCATTTTCTACGTAAAGCGTGTTTTAATGATCTCTAAAGTAAATTATGTGCATTATGTACATCCAACTCTCATAAGTAACATTTACAATAAATGTCTAGGATTAGGTGTGTTCCCAAATCAGTGGAAAATTTCAGTTGTGAAAATTATACCCAAAACTCATGTAAATAATAAAAAGACTGCTGCTGCTTACAGACCAATAAGCCTGCTACCTCTGCTAGGCAAATGCCTAGAAAAACTTGTAATTGATCGTGTAATGTATCATTTACTAAAACATGGCCCAATTAGTGACCTTCAGTTTGGTTTCATGGCTCAAAAATCAACTGAAATGGCAATATATAAGGTGGTAGACTAGATGAAAAATGTATACCTAAATAAACAATCTGGTGTTTTAGTCTCTTTAGATGTAACTGGTGCTTTTGATCATGCTTGGTGGCTCAAGATTTTACATCAATTGAAAACTAAAAAATGCCCAAAAATATTTACAATTTAATCGTGAATTATTTTAGAGATCGCAAATCCTTGCTTACTGTAAGTGGAGAAACCATCACAAAGAAAGTTACACGCGGCTGCCCCCAAGGATCTGCGTGTAGTCCAGGTTTTTGGGTTATACTGTATGATGATCTGTTACAGCAACAACTGCCGTCAGATTGTAGTATTTTTGCTTACGCAGATGATGCTTTACTACTTGTTAAATCGAATGACGCTAAAATCCTTGAAGAAAGAACTAATGGAGCACTTAAAATAATACACTCATGGGGAATTAAAAATAAACTTATGTTTAATCCCTACAAAACCTTGGCGATGATTGTCACCAGAAGAAGAAAAATGGAGCCCATTACTCTTACCATGAATAACGTCAACTTGAAGGTGGTATCTACGGTAAAATACCTTGGCGTTATACTGGATTGTAAATTAACATTTCGATCACACTTTGATTACATTGCGCACATTGGTGCGCTCGCAACAACTGCAAGACCAACCTGGGGTCTGAATTCTACTATTCTTAAAATTATATATCAAGGTGCTGCAGTGCTCCTAATCTTGTATGGTGTATCTGCATTCCAGGATGTTCTTAATAAAAAAATGGGCAGTTAAAAAACTTGCACAAATTCAAAGGGGATTCCTCCTTCGCATAATTCGAGGATATCGTACAATCTCCACTGATGCAGCTCAGATTATAGCTAACATCGAACCTTTGGCTCTCACTGGTTTATCAAGAGCAACTATTATGAATTAAGACATGAACGTGAATGTGCATCTTATCTGTCTCACTTAAAACTACAAATCCCGGAGCATCCTACCACAGCAGGACACCCATCAAGTTTTGTAACCTGTTTAAAGGAAATATGTAATTTTCATGATTATTACATATATACAGATGGTTCGCGTTACCAATTTGAAGATAATGTATCTGCAGTAGGATGTGCTTTTGTTGTTTATGAAAACCAAACGGAACTAACTCATTCCATGTTTAAATTGTCACCTGAATGTTCTGTATTCCAGTCGGAGCTCTTAGCAATTAAAGAAGCTATAAAATGGTGTACTGTTAATGGGAACAGTGCCCGTATTCTTAGTGATTCACAATCAGCTCTACTCGCTATTAATGATAAATACAACTTAAATTCATTAGCACATGAAATCAGAACCTTACTTCAAAACCATCCAGGACATATTTGCATGGGATGGGTTAAAGGACACAGTGGAATTTTAGGTAACGAGAGAGCTGATTGCTTTGCTAAGAAGGCTGCAGAATCCAATCTTCCTGTGACATACTCTTTATGTCCTATTTCTACTGTAAGGAGAATAATACATCAACATATTCTTGAAGAATGGACCAACAATGGCTAACAACTCCAAATGGAAGTTTAACAAAAAATTATTTTTCCCTAGTGTATATGACAGAGGAAAATGTGAAACTCTTGTACCAAATTTTGTTTTGACACAATTTTTAAGTGGACATGGTAAATTTGGTGAATACTTATCACGTTTTCACTTAACATCTAACCCCAAGTACATGTGTGGTGAAGAATTTCAAACTGTGGTTCATCTCCTTTTCTGTTGTCCCATTTTCTGGAGAGAAAGACAAGAATTAATATTCAAACTAGACTCTCTAGGAACTGAATTATCTGCTCCGCTCACATCTTTGCTAATGAAGCCACAACAGTATAAGTACTTCATGATGTTTATAAACTCAGTGTTTAAACTCTGAAATAGTTTAAATTAATATGCATCAGATTATAACATATTTTCTTCCTTCTAGTATTTAAAATGTTTTTTGTTAAAATTGTGTATTTTTATGTATCAACTCTAACACTAATATAACACTTTCATGATGTTTATAAACTCAGTGTTTAAACGTCTGAAATAGTTTAAATTAATATGCATCAGATTATAACATATTTTCTTCCTTCTAGTATTTAAAATATTTTTGTTAAAATTGTGTATTTTTATGTATCAACTATAACCCTAATATACCACTGTGTAAAATAGGGTTCATAAATCTGGATAAATAAAAAAAAGTAAATTTAATCTTCTGGTTTGAAAAATAATAAAGACGCAATCTTCAGAATTTACATTCATCTTCACCAACCTCTCTGTGTGAGGGTAGGGTGCCTGCCTGAAATTCGAGATCCTGAGTTCGAATTTAAATTAGGGTCAGTTATCTGGATAAGTTTTCTCCCTGGAATACTCCCTTATCCTGAAAGATGAGTTTCGGATAACTGTAAGATCTATGAACCCTGGGCTAATTCGAGCATCATTTCACCCATTTTATGCATCGTCCGATATGACCTGCACTAAAGAACGTTAAAGAAGTTCAAATGTACCATTATATTTACTGATGTAATGGTGCATTGTGCAGCTCATTCGCAGAAAATAATACACTTATATCATAAATACTACAAAAATATGGTATTTAATCAGAAAATACTAGCTGATATTTAAAATTCATAATTACCTAAGACTGTGGTTGACAACTGGCCCCATCTTCCTCATTTGATTTTTAGAATGATTTTCCAGAACACTTTCTATGACACTGCATGCAAAATAATTATTATCACTGGAAAGAAATTAACACAATCATCTAGGATGACCAAAGTCCTGAGTATATCCTTTCCATGTCACACATTTTCTACTGAGCCTTCAGCCATGTTGGTTACTCGCCGCACAAAGTTTTTAGGATAAATCTGCAAGTAGGTTCTATTGGGTAAGTTCAACCTATCGCTTCGTATGCACTTAAACATAGTATTGCTACTTCAATATAGCCATTGCCTCTTACATTTATAGAAATGTTAAATAAACTTCTGAGGAAGCAAGTTATCACTATTTACAATTCAGTGAGCTCTTCTCGAACAAAGTGGCTATTATGACTGTATGGATTTGAGGATAGTATACTTTATATTATTATAATCTCTCAAATTTGTAAACTGCTTCTCAAATACTTATTAATGCCTTATATATTTTTTAAAATTCTTTATTCAGTTAGACAAAGCTTCGACAAAAACTAGTTTTACCAGTTGTGGTACTAATAGAAATCTAGAGAATTCTTGAAGTTGATGAAGCGAGTTTTTTTCTTCCAATGTAAAACCATCCCATTTACACAAGAAACATTTCATAAATAAACTGAACTTCAGTTAATAAACTAATGGCTTTCCAGTCCACATCAAGCATTTTACTAGTTATAACTAATAGCTCTTAGAAGGACACTAAAATGTACACATAATTCCATCATGTTCACGCCTATTAGTACTGGAGGATAAACTTTTACCTGGTACAGTAATGCATCCTGATTATTATGTTTAAATTTCAACGAAGAGACGCCGCTCATTAGAGATGTGTATTCTATAAAAGACATGCATTTATTGATATCATGGCAATAGTTAGCATTCCTAACTTTAGCAACAATTCCGAGAGCAGGCTAATGATTTTGATACACTTAATGTCTGGCTGAGGGAAGTCGATTTCCCAAAAATTTAGGTCGGGATTTTGATAGACATGAACATCTTACTATAGCATTTGGCACTGGTTTTAAAAAATTGATTTTTGCTTATAAAACGTCAACAATAGAGTGAGAAATGCATCAACTACCGACTTTAGGGGAATATTTCGAGACTTTCTAGTGTGGAGTTCAACCTTAAGGGATAATTCTCACTTTGAGGGAACTACAAATTTGCACCTGCGGCGAGATCTTGTTGTACTACCAAAGTTACTTTAAAAACAGGCCGAATATTTGACATGAACACAAATAACGGCTCGAAACATGGTTCCTCCCTATATATATATATATATATATATATATATATATATATATATATATTAGTAATTTACGTCCTCCAACGTTAAGTCATATCGGACGATGAATAGAATGGATGAAATGATGCTCAAATGAGTCCGGGGTCCATAGAGCTTAGAGTTACCGGACATTCGTCTTACAGGTTAAGGGAAAACTTCGGAAAAAACCTTATCCAGGTAACTCACCCTGACCGAGATTCGAACTCGGGACCTCTTGAACGTGAGGCAGACATGCTACAACCACGCTACCATGGCGGGCTTCCTCTCTGTATATCTTATCATTAGAAATGCATATACCACTGAAGTGGGATGTATACCCAACTTCCCAAAATCAAGAACATATATTTCAGAGCATGCTTGATGCAAAAGTTTATGTCTCCATCTTTCAATTAAATTACTATCCTTCATTAATCAAAAGAGTAATTTTATATTTGTAATTAATTAGTATCTAGTAAACTTACCACAAGCAAGTCACTGAGTACAGTGAATTTACTACCTTGAGCGACACAAGGTTGTGAGTAGCGTCCTGTTAAGGTGATCTAATACCCTAAAGGACTATTAATGATATAATCTTAAATATTAAAAATTAAACCTATATCGTTCACTATATGTGTAGTGCAGTAACAAAATATTAGCACAGCTATTTCATACAATGTACACATATAGGGAGAACGGATTATTTAATTTTTTTTCTTTTTGTAATTTACGTCCTCCAACGTTAAGTCATATCGGACGATGAATGAAATGGGTGAAATGATGCTCAAATGAGCCCGGGGTCCATGGTGCTTAGTTACCTGACATTTGCCTTTCAGGATAAGGGAAACGCCGGAAAAAGCCGTATCCAGGTAGCTCACCCTGGCCGAAATTCGAACTCGGGACATCTTGAAAGTGAGGCAGACACGCTACCATCTACGCTACCGAGGCGGGGAAGAACGGATTAGACTAGCAGGGAACGAAGGCACTATTAGTGTGAATTTACACTACCTCTCGAACCGGTTGATTCTGTTTATAGAATCGCATAGCCGTCTTATCAGTGCAGTGGTGGTTTGCATGTACAACGACAACATTTTAATTGGAACTGGGAGAACAAGTACTCTTTTTTTCCTTCACAATGGTAAAGCAAAGTTTTGACATGTGTTCCTAACATTGCATTTATTACAAACTTCACCCTAAGGAGACATTACATTGCGGCTCATGCTAGACCTTATAAACATTTAAAGCCACTCACCATTGCACAGTTCAGAAGAGAATGATTTGGATTTGTACACCTCACTACCGAAAACATTTTGCAAGAAAATTACTGGCCATGTTTGGTACTACTTATCAATGTGAACAACTGTATAGCATATTCACTTTGAATAAGAGCCTGCTACACAGTAGAGTTTCGGATGGACATCTTTAATGTGTTCCACGTTTAAGTTCATTAGTTTGCAGTCGGATATTAAAACACCAATATTTAAAAAGAAACCAGTAAGGATACCAATTACATACACTAAGGAGGTGTCATTATGACGTCACTAACATTGTACATTTTTAGCAATGGTGAATGTTAATGCACTTTTCACATAGATTGTACGGTTTATAGGAATGCAATACAAATCGTATTTAAATATTTTAGCAGCATAATTAAAATAATTAGCTCTGTATAACAACTATTGCATATCAAAACGAAACAAAGTTAACAAACAAGTTAATTTTATAGAAATGGTTTAGTCAGCTTATGGTTTGACTTAGGTCAGTAATAGAGGGGTTCCTCATACATTGCCAATATGAGACCTTTAGCATGGTCAATATATCCTTCATTCATATCTCTAATGTCATTAACCCTCTTTGTGCTTTCCTAGCCAACTGTTCAGTTCAAAACTGTACATTTGATTACGTCGCAAGGAATTTCACCCAAAACCTGAATGACCACCAGCGTGGCACACGACATCTGTCTGTTTGCCTGCCAGGTATAAGGAAAGAGGAACGGATGATTGTAGCGGTAAAAGTTCCACACTTCGGGTGTCCATCTTGCTGGCCCAGTGTCAGAGCCAAAGCTAATTAAATCATGCGAAATAACTAGACGTGCATCCTATATTTATGCACCGGCAAATACAGAGTATCTGTGTTTATAAATTAATTTTTGACCAACCAATGGTCAAGTTCTGACACCAATTTAAAATTATTACAAGAAATGTTATATTATATTTAACCTCAGAAACTTTGGGGAAGAACGATGTATTTTTGTAATCGATATACATCAAATTATAGTACTTTCAAAGTTTTATATTTTGATAAATTAAATGTTCAGGTCTGTTCTGATACAGGTAATATAAGTTATCCTCTTCACTTAGCGTTCATTAATACCAACATTTTATTATCTTCAAAGCCACTAGAGTGAGTCTCTGCGAAGGAGTAATACTTCACAGAGAACCAAATTAAACTTTTGCAATATAACACTTCATTTTGTCAACTGCAAATTACTTTCTAAATGTTTAATTACTTTAAATCATATATAATCTAAGGCATAATTGTTGAAAGACGGACACCTCACTAGGGAATTAAAGATACTATGAAACAGAATGATCTAACATTGTACATCGACTTCAAAGTCTCTTCCTAATAAACTGCCTTTAAGCAACCACATCAAACGTTTTAATTTCGTTTTACAAATCTCATACAAATAAAACCTGAGAACAATACTACTTTAAATCATGGCACGATTTCCGCCTCTGTTCGTAAATTTGATGCATTAAACGCAAGTTTGTTGTTCGTACATAAGAAATATTACATTTTAGCAATATTTCAAAGAAAATATATGTTTAAGTACAGTTTGCTTTCGACCACCTCACTCCCCTAATCTTAACTCCGTGACATGGGAACTTGGACTAAACCTTTGACCTTTCTGTTCCTTATTTTCCATTACAAAGCACTCATTGGTAGGTTTGACCTACATTTCAGCTTTTAAAGCTTCTATTGCCTAGTTGAAATTCATCATTAGAGTAATACCTTTGATGACCCCGGTGAGTTGATTTGTTACACATTGACACAGCAAAACGAAAGAAACTTATGTTAATAAGTTCCTAGCTTCTTCATGACTCCCAACCAAAGATCCTATTTATATGTTGCCAAATCTTAAATTCTGGAATCGCATATGAAGAACAATTCTTACTTCTAAATTCCAAGAATTCTTTTCTCCTTTTTAATTCTGAAACGTCATATAGCTGTGTTTCTTCAGGAAATTTTCAATTATGAATATATTGAATTCTGTGTATGGAAACCTTACATAGATTTCTTGTTATCCGAGTTAACTGAAACACCTATTTGCCTTAGGTATTCTGATTTTCTATTTCAATTTTTCTAAACACGTTGCATTCCTTCTAATAACTTCCAATTCCCTGCCAAAGTTCCAACGTGTACTTCTAGTATTATTTGTTGGTTTAAGCTAGGAAAATTATTCATTGCAATTATTTACTATATCCCTGTAGATAATTTTTTTGCAAACTTATTAATCTATCACTCAATAACTCCGGTATCATCCCGTAGAAGAAAGTTTGGAAATTCGCCATAAAAGAAATTACATGTTTCAACATGGAATCCCTTTGTCTGACGGTACATATCCAGGCGGCAGTCCACTTCTCCCCACGCTGATACAGTGTACCGTGGTAAAAGTTTAAGATGCACAGGAAGAGACCACAACTGGAGCAGAGGCCATGTAGCCCTTAGTGCTTGCAACACCTGGGAAAGAAGGATGAGGAGAGAGACCTGAAGGGTGATCATTTTTAGGTAATTACGTATGGACGGGTCCCTAAAGTTTCCATTTCAGATGCACCGGACGACGCTCAAACCCGACCAAAAGACCCTGATTCCGCGGGAGTCTCTTGAAGAGGCTGGCCGAAAGGAACCAAAGATGGATCCTAGCTGAGCAATCTAACCGACGCCAGGAAGAAGCCCCACAAAACTCACCTCAATCTCTAAGCCGCGATACACCAAACACTGTCGCTTGCCCCTTCAACTTTGAAACAAATGATGAAGGAAATGGTCAACATGTAATAGTAGAGAAACCAAACCGGTGAGATGGAGACACCACGAAAAACTCATGGTCACATTGGGAAGATGCCAGGAATTGAAGCCGGGATTTACAGAATGCGGGCTTCACAATGCGGAGCCATCTCTGGTGCACTCTCTGCCCAGCACAAGAAGGCAGGGCAGATGAATGTGTAACGCAATCACTGATAATTGTAATGTAAGGACAGTATGAAGGAAAGAGAAAAATAAATGGTAAAGCATTACCTTGTTACAGAAGGATAAGCAGTAAACAGAAATGTTAAACCACATATTTGTTATTCCTTAGAGTTCTGTAAACAATTTGTCATGAGTGGAGATAGGTTATGTTTGGCCATTATCGTAAGCACTGATTACAGTTTATTAAATACGTATCAGAGACATCCAAGTCGTATAAGAAACTAGAAGAGTGGTAAATGTTCCTTAAAAGAAGCAAACGTTTTAAATTGCATTTCAAACCCAAGCTCTAAGCATTAATATTACTCTGGATAACTATTGTACTTTGAGATTAATATTAGTTATTGGTCCTATAATCTGCATATCCGTGCTTTTCTCTGCGAAATGGAATTCAATTTATATCAAACTACCACGCAACGCCGGAGGCTCAACTGTGTGAGATAATGTGAAAGACAAGCCTGGCAGACTTATTTCAGCTGACGAAAATTGATTGCTTTGCTCTGGTCGATTTCAGCACTGCAATAGATCATTCTAGAATCTCGTGAAGCAATGGAATAAATGTAACCGGTTGACACGTTAGATGAATGATCTGAGAAACACGTCCGCGAATATGGACTCAGAATATGATATTGAATTACGCTATAAAATGCTCACGGAGGCTAGCAAGCGTTTGATGAACTAATATATTATGAAACTTACATTTCTTGAATGAAGTCTAAATTAGGTTTAATAGGCTGATACTAATGAGTAAGCTTTGATATTTTAGTGTATAGAACTTGAATATCCACGTTTCATACCCAAACCGTTTTTATAATTACACTTTGTAATTTAACTATATTTTCACATGAACTACTCATAATTATTTCTTATTTCATGATAAAGCTTTTTTGAAACGTTTCTGGGGAAGACAGTCCACCTTTTCGTCAAGTTAAACTTGATTCGTATGTACATCAGAAGATAAAATCCACACAAAGTTAATGACCAGTTATAAGGAATGATTAGCCGTATTTGCAACCTTTATTATCGTATAAATAACTGGCTTTTTCACATTTGCTACTGTATAGATAAATAAATTATTTGTAATATCTGCTTCCGTAGGGATAACAGCTTCTTCGCAGTCATGTGCTTCCGTATGAATATAAAAAATTCTTCGCAACATGCAAATAGATAAGTATATTCTATCATCCCTTAAAGTGTGTACGGATATCAACATAATCCTTTTAGAGTTAGTGAAATAGCGAAACGCGAATGGAAATAGTTGTTACTAGATTGCGTACATTATAGTTTATTTTATATAGTCAAGTAAGAAAGAAGGTACCCGCCTCGGTAGCATAAATGGTAGCGTGTCTGCCTCACGTTAAAGAGGTCCCAAGTTCGAATCTCGGTCAAAGTTTTAAGGTTTTTCCGCAGTTTTCCCTTATCCTGAAAGACAAGTGTCTCTTAGCTCTATGGACCCTAGAGTAATTTGAGCATAATTTCACCAATTTCATTCATCGACTGATATGCCAATGTTGGAGGACGTAAATTTAAAACGAAAAATGGAAGGGGGTGAATGCTACTTAATGACTAAAATGAAGACCAGCTACATTCTCCCTGTAAAGTAACGTTTGAAATAAGGAAACCTTTGTTAAAATCTTCCTGTTGCAGCCTTGAAGAATGCTAAGCTAAACATGAAATTTACATTCATCCTCATTTGTATTCCTCAAGTATGGTTTCTTTTTCGATTCAGAGAGCATCAGGTATTTTTTCTAAAACGTAAAAATGATGTTTTCGAGTGGAATAGGGTACTACTCTACGTACAGCATGTAAACGAAAGAGAAAGTGAAAAAAATCCCTTTCACCATTTCTAACGAATATGGAACCTCGAGTTTGGTATCATGGCCGCAGCTGCTCTCAATTTAACGTGGCTGGCTAAATGCTGATTTCAATTTAAATCACTTCATTAGGGACTTAATCACCCCAAATGCTGAACGTAATTATTTTGGAAAGCTTTAATTCCATTTTATTTTATTATTTATAATTTTTACGTATTTCATGATTTCCTCAACTTATCATTTTTCTTATCTGCATGTAATAAAGTCGCTATATAAGGTGGAATTCTTCAAATAGAAGTATCATTTTTAACATCTTATGCTAGAAACAAATCTTGCATTTTCAGGTATTCTATCTCTATCCAATGCCATAATTGCATCTCTCTACGGTTTAGCAGTATCACTGTTTATCTGTTTGTTCAACTCCGTTAAAGTCACTGAATTTTTTATATATACTATTACAAGTAACTCTGAACCTTAATTAAACCATTGGGATACTAATAAGTCAAACTTAAATTTAAATCGCATAAGTCCCCTTTCCAAAGCATGTTTGCAACTAGGCGTGGTGTCTTTCAAAACTCACTCCAAAGTTTAAAGAATTATAATCACTAAAGCATTTTATTTTGGAAATATATAGTAGCATCACAGTCTTGAGCAAACAATGGTGATTATTTCGTTTAATTTTTATAACAGAGCACTATAGCTAACTTATTAAATAAAACATTCAAATAAGTGGGGAACATTTTCTGGACAGATGGAAGTACTGAGCAGTTAGCATACGTTACTTCAGATTTAAGTCATGATACGAGGGCTGTTCAATAAAGAATGATCACAATTTTTACTGTCATAATTTTTCAAAATAAAATTCAATCTTATTATATTCTGTTAGTTTAATATGAAACAAACACGCCGTAGTAGTTTCATTGTTGTGGGCACCAGACAAGTTCAGACATGTTCAGTATCTCCTACCACTGCAATGGAGGTAACATGCAGTTAAAGTAGATGTTAGAGAAAGATCCGGAGTTTCTTTCAAACGTAATCACTGCTGATGAAACTTGGCTACATCATTTTGATCCTGAGAGCAAACAGCAAAGCTCAGTGTGGAAATCTCCTTCATCACCACAAAAAAGTGAAAGTAGTTGCTTAATCTGGGAAAGTTATGGTAATCTCATTCTTTGATATTCATGGAATGGTTTATCAGAATGTTGTACCTGCACACACATCAGTAACTGGACAATACTACAGGGATGTCCTGAAAACATTGCAAGTCCATATCAGGCGCAAAAGACCACATTTCCGCGAAGCAGGCTGGATGCTGCACCACGATAATGAGCGGCCGCATATTGCCAATGTTGTTACTGAATATCTTGAAAAAATCAACGTGAAGTGCATCCCTCACCCTCCCTATAGTCCGGATTTAGCCCCATGTGACCCTTTTCTATTTCCTAACTTGAAGAAACGCTTTTGTTGGAGGCATTATCCATCATCAGAAGTAGTGGTGAAGACTGCTGAGGCGATTTTGAAGGATCTCTCAAAAATAGTTTCCGGAATTTCTTTGAAGACTGGTAGAAACGCTGGGACAAGTGCATTGCATTCAGGGGAGACTATTTTGAGAAGGACCATCAAAATTATGAGAATGGGTAAAGGTACGTTGTCAAAATAAGATTGTGATCATTCCTTATTGAACAGCCCTTCATTCAATAACATACTCGTGATTTTAATGTTAACATTTAGCGCAGTTTCATGTCCAATTTATTACTGGACCACATTTCTTCGCAACATCTAATTAACTAATATCCAATATTATTACAGAAAATTCGACCGTCTTTTTTTTTTTCGAGTGGAGGAAATATCAATTTATGGAGTCCCACTGTGTTGGAGGGCACGATGGGGAGTGTGAGGCTTGCCTGTCTTTGGGAACACCCACTGAAAACTTATACCGGATATAGGAAGGAAATTGATAGGATAAATGGCGTGGCTTCTTGCGGTCCCGTATAGCACCCGCTCTAGTACTTGAAAGCTGCTAAGCTGGTACGCATTGGCTACGAGCGCGTCAGAAGGTACTTGTAGGCTACAGCCATGAAACCTGACTGCAGCCTAGGGGCTAGAGGTGGTATTGGGTACGGACAGGGACGTGATAAATGGTGTGCCTACCGCACGCTGCGAGACTTGAACTCCTCCACGTACATGCGGCTCTAGATCTTTCGCTGCTGTTCAGCTGTGAAATGTTGCAGGTTCTGTGCTGCTGATGTTGGTGGTTGGTTGTTGGAACTGACGACGTGCCTGAGGAGACCCCGGAGGCTGTCAGCGAGTTCGTCCAGCTTCCGGTGAACGGTATGTTGTTCTGTTGTGTAGTGAGCTGTTTGTATTGATGATACCTGGAGTTCACTTAGGAGGTCCTCCAGGGCAATCAGCTTGGCCGCTATGACTAGGAACTCCGAATGGAGATCCAGAACAACCTCCCCTAAGCCCCACACTTCCTTCCTGAGCTACTCCTGGCTGACGGTATGATCTTGTGCTGCTGGTGTTAATGAGGCTGCTGATGTGGCGGCTATTGTGTGTTCAGCAGCTGTTGAGGAGTTGGCGCTGGTGACTCGAAGGCATGTTATAGAACTCCGTTGTCCCTAGAGCGGGGAACCACGTGGAAAACATGCCTAATCTTCATGTAGAATTGCGTGCCACTCTAAATTTACACCCCAACAAAGTAATTGGTTATGAAAATGTAAGCCAATCGTGCTATCAATAATTATTTTTCTAAAATATGGTATCTGTAATATAGGATTAAATCATGCCAACTATTGGTTGCAGAGTTACCTTAAAGCATAAGTTTTCCTGGTACGTATAACCTTACTACAGCTGTAAGAAATGGTTCCAAGACAAAATGAAATTACCATTAGTATTTATTCAATTACCCAATGAAATTTGTAATATTATAAAATAACATAAGTTATTTATACATATTATTTACTTAGTTACATACTAATGTCATTCCATAAAACGTCTTCTAAATTCGTTTAGAACGTTTTCTTCATTTCTTTATTTTATAAATCATAAACAATTGCAAATCAGCTGCGACAATTTCCAAAAAACCCATTTTAACAAGAGTTTAGTAATAGTGGACTTTGGTTCAAGGTGGCACTAGCTGTGCATTGAATTGTTTAGTACTTAATTATTCTCCCATTAAGTATTGATCGATACCCTATATTTCAGAGAGAATTTTCTTCAGTCTAGTTTCTCAAACATTTTCCCAGCAAACAGATACATACCGTTTTAATACATGATCACATACAAAGTGTCACAGAAAAAGTGGCATAGGTTGAACAAGAGCAACATGGATGTATTCTCAATGTCAAAACCAAGTCCTATTAATTTATTAAAGCAGTAATGCCTTTATTTCGTAATTTTATAAATTATAATGCAAATAACATTTTATAATGCCTGAAATTACTCTTAAAATACACTATACATTAATTACTCGTTAATATACCCTAAGAATAAAATATAAAAACTACGAAAATTGTATTTCTGACTTGAATTAAGTGTTAATTAGCTTCAAAACCACAGAATCTTTTTATGGATACTCTGTATGCAAGAGAAGATTTCTTCAATCTACTTCTTCAAGATGCATACATATTCATAGATTTTAGTGCATGATGATTCGTTAAAAATACTACACCTATTGTACAGCGTTGATGCTGTATGCCGAGTGAATTAATATAGTTGAAGATGGCGTTTTTCTAAATAATATACACAACTGTGAATTAAATCCAGTTTGTTGACATACCCAAACATGTTATGACTGTATTATCGGTAAGATCCAACACCAGCTTCTCCGTTATACACGAATCCCCGTACACACGTTGAAGCTGTATTTTCTAGATGTGCAAGGCGTCCTGGTGATGTTGGTAAGTTGCAGGGTTTCAAGAGATCTTGCAAAATGTACTCATTTAAGAGCTGTGACAAACGTAAACTACAGCATGTATTACAGATGTAGAGCATTGCAGAAGCAAACAGGGAAACTTCTTTATCAACCCACACCCTAATTACTCATACACAAAGCACTTCCTAAAAAAGGTCAACTAATAGGCAATCCTCAGGTCTCTTATTTATTATAGATGGGATACAATAATAATAATAGTTAATAATAATTATAATAATTATAATAATAATTGTAATAATAATTATAATAATAATTGTAATAATAATTATAATAATAATAATTGTAATAATAATTGTAATAATAATTATAATAATAATAATTATAGTAATAATAATAAAGATTTTATTATTACTTTATTACTATTGTTAATGTTATTGTGTATATTATTATTCATTAAATTAATACATGATGGGTTGGTACACAAGATTTCACATCATAAATATTATACACTTTGTAGAGCATATGTTGATTACAAATCATATGTTCTCCAGTTTGATGTAAACAGTGATAGCTAAATACTAATATATCAAATACATTTGCCCCATACGTGGTAATAGGCTTAACAATACCAGAACGCGTTTTACAGGGATATTCAAACAGAAGTAAGTAGCCGCACGCAGATATGTCAAGTAATGATAAAATGCCAAACATATTTTGTTAGTCCTGACGTAATTTGGGCTGCCCGTTCTAACAAAATTGAAGGCAATTCGAAAACGCAGTATATTATTGTTACAGGCAAACCACAAATTACAGAATATGGCTGCAACAGTTATTTTCCAGTCCAAAAGCTTCTCATGTTAAGTCTATGTTTTGAATAAAAAATACTATAAATTGTTATAAAGCCAATAGCACTAGAGTTGGAGTTCTTCCTAAAATCTGTAAACATGATTTAAAATGTTTATCACATGGTACACTATTTTAATAAACTTAAAGTATTTCACTGTTACGGTTTACAAGACAGCGCCAGAAAAAGTTTAGTAGTGTTGAAGTTATGTACAAAAGAAGTGGTGTAAGTCATAAAAGTGATAATTTTGTAAGACCTGTCACATTACAGACGTTATATTATTCCAGTCCCAATGGAGATACGTGTTACTTCTACACAGTATCCAAGACATGCCACGGGGAAATAACAACAGCCGTAAAAAGGTACTATAAATCCCGCGTATCACAAGCTAAGTGCAACAAGGTGCTAGGTCAGTATAACAAATGATCGAATTCTCTGAAAGCAGAATTTAGTTCCATCTACACTTGGGCCCGCCTCGGTAGCGTGGTGGTAGCGTGTCTACCTCACGTTCAAGAGGTCCCGAGTTCGAATCTCGGTCAGGGTGAGTTAACGGGATAAGGATTTTTCCGGGGTTTTCCCTTAACCTAAAAGACGAGTGTCGGGTAACTCAAGCTTTATGGACCCTGGGCTCATTTGAGCATCATTTCACCATTTCCATTCATCGTCCGATATGACTTAACGTTCTACACTTGGGTTTCAAGCGGGATTCACACGAGTCCATCTCCAAGCGTCACAAGCGTGGCTTGAAAAAATGCATGGCATTATTTGCCTGTCCAGGGTACAAACAGATGGATGTCAAATTGTCATTGTCGTATTTGTTCCCTTGTAATGGATGAGGTATGGGGAAGAGGTTTATTCACTTTTGTCAGCCTATATTTCACTAGAGCACACAATCTGGTAATATGATCCTTGGTTGTAGTACGAAAACTTGCTTGAAGAACACGGTCAATGCCCGCCTCGGTAGCGTAGATGATAGCGTGTCTGCCTCACGTTCAAGAGGTCCCGAGTTCGAATCTCGGTCAGGGTGTGCTGTCTGGATAAGGTCTTTTCCCGGGGTTTTCCCTTATCCTTCAATACGAATGTTGGGTAACTCTAAGCTCTATGGACCCTGGGCTCATTTGAGCATCATTTCACCCTTTCCATTCATCGTCCGATATGACTTAACGTTGGAGGACGTAAATTACAAAAAATAATAATAGTTACACGGCCAATGATGAACCATTTAAACCACTAAGAAGTATATGCTAATGAAGAAATACGTGGCTCGTAATGATAAGTAATTGGAACTGGAAATAGTAGCACTGAGAGAAAAAATCAAATAGCTGAGAGGCAATGCATGCACTTCGCGCACAGGCAACATGTTTTGAAGTCTCAGTGATTATCTTTTTTCTTCCCTCTCGTATTTTCCTCCTCCTTGTCATCCGTCCACCCATACATACTATCCAAGAAGACGGGCGAGCTTCCACGCTTTTTAACTGAATACACGAATTGAATAAACTGGGGCCATCTTTACTATGTGACGATGTAAACAAATAGGGAAAATGTATTACTCCGCCGACTACTGTGATTGGAGGAGGTATTCGCGCTATTTTATTTCCATATGGCAAACATGTGCGCTGTCAATGTACTTCTATGCAAAAGTTTGCTTTGACTTCTTTTATGTTTTAGGAGCTTATGCGGTACCACTTTTACGTTAATAATAAATGCAAAGGTGCGTCTATATTGTATTATATTTTCCCTTTTGTACGCTAAAAAGTGACTGAATGCTTAAAATTGCTCAGATATTTGATTTCTTCACTTGATCTCACCTCATTTATACCTAAATTAAAGGTATGGGTCTTTCAGAGGTACAACAGTGCTAAACAAGTGCGGTAGCCACTTTGTCAATGACTTGAAAGTTCTACTGGCATGCAACTGAAAAAATTACTTCACGAACCTAATTGCAATCTGACAATGGACGAATTCCTTAAACAACTTCCAATCCGAATATTTCCCTTTGATAATTCCTTTGCCATAACAATATAACTTCACGCTCAACAATTATAAATTTTTCTGTTTCTGTTCACAAATTCCAAACCTATGTCGCGAAGAATGATGTGGAAGTTCGTTTTGTAAAGCTAGGAAATTCGGGATTATTGTTTACTGCTTGAAGCACTTTTGTAATTGTGGTAGCTTACTTCTTTCAAAGAGGCCATGAACCTTGCGACGAATAGCACTTTCCATAAATTCATCACCTTCCGCAACTGGCTTCTTTCTTTTCCGATGTTTTCCTGGAGTAGACCTGACCTGTTTTCACAATCTCACTTCGAGCTGCATTCATGCTTGGCGCTGAAACACCGGTATATCCTGCTAACATATTAACAACGTCCTCAATTGCTAAGGTTGGATATTTTTCACACAACTGGCTAAACACATTTAATATAATGTGTTTTGCGCCAATTTTTAACAGTTTTCCTCTGAGATGTTTACATATTGCACGGAAGCAGCCATGTTGTACAACTAATCATCTCACTTCCTCTCTTTCAACATGCGCAGGCGCAGCGTGCACTCTGATTAATGCATACAAATTACATTTACCAAATAAAACACTAATTAATTACTTTTTGACCGTTGCATTTGTAATAATGTGAAGTATTTTATATATTTTGTATTAAATGTAAAGTCCTTAAAAATAATATTCGACCTATATTTTTCATCTGCAGAGTTACAAGATTAAACAGCCAATGATGTTGCACTTTTGTGTACGTGCTTTTGTTTACATCGCCACCTAAAGTAAGGATGGCCCCGATATTTATATTAACTTCATCGAGCCTGACTAGCAAATTATTCACAACCATATCCACGCAAACCAGTATTAATCCAGACTGCGTCCTTCTTCATTGACTTAACTCCTTCGAGGTACCTTAATCACGCCTCCGTCGATTCTTATGACCGAAGTACTGTGTCCTCACTGCCGAAATACTGTGATCTTGTCTCTGCCAGTTATGTCTTCCGAATTACTCAAAGGGCGTGCCTGTAGCTCCAGCTCTTAATATGTAGCTATGCTTGCAGACTTGCTAGTCTGCCGCAACATCCGCCTTTTAATTTGTTTTTAATGACTCATTGGATCGCCATTATTTACCCCGTCCATCAGCTCTACTCCCACCTGGAATTCAGTTCCGGTCCTTGCTTCGTCTCGTGGCTATTACCTTGCCGGCTTCCTTGCCCCTAGGGGAAACACGCTTTCCGCCGTGGATCCACTCGGAGGCCCGCTTTGACCGCCCGCTTTGACCTCTCCTTGCTGTCGACGCCCAAGTCGACCTGCCCGGCCTCGTCTATTCGCTCCTCCTTTCTGGAACTCCAGTCGCGTTTGGCTCATTGTTCCTTCGTGTATACTGACGGCTCGAAGGACGACCGGGGAGTAGGATCTGCTTTTATCCATGAGCACCGGACTTTTAGCTTTCTTCTTTTACCGCAGTGTTCCATTTTTACCGCCGAGCTCTACAATATCTACCAGGCACTTTTATATGTTCGTCGGCAAGCAACGCAGTCCTGGGTCATTGCCTCTGACTGCTTGAGTGCCCTTCAAAGCATTAAGTCGCTATACAGTTACCACCCCTTAGTACAGCTTGTCCATGATGTCCTCCACTCGATCGCTAATGCTGGCGGTAGTGTATCGTTTGTGTGGGTTCCTGGACACGTGGGGCTGCCAGGCAATGAAGCTGCCGACGTTGCTGCTAAATCTGCTATTTTAGATTCGCAGTGTTTTAGTTCTTTTATTACTTCGGCAGATCTTCGTCGAGCTCTATGTAAGCTTATTTTATCACGTTGGGACGAAGACTGGAATGGGGCTCTGGGCAACAAGCTCCGGGAGCTTAAACCACACCCGGTACCCTGGTGTACTTTTTCGTGCCGTCGTCGTCGCGAAGAAGTCGTTTTAGCCCGTCTCCGCATTGGACACTGCCATTTTAGCCACCAGCATTTTTTATCTTCTGACCGTACACCAATTTGTGCCCACTGTCGGGAGCCTTTGACTGTCCGACACATTTTAACAGAATGCCGGGTTTTAGCTCCTATACGAAACTCCCTCCGTTTTCCGGCTACCCTGAGTCAGGTATTGGCGGACAACCTGAGTGCCGTGGAGCGAGTCTTAGATTTTATTCGCCTTAGTGGTATGGGCAGCCGCATTTAGCCGGACACCAGCCTTTTAGTGTTTGTATGGTTTAGTTTTAGCCTTTTATTGGCAGCTTTTACACGATCTTCTGGTTTTAATGTGTCGATTTTAACTTGCAGACCTTATACCTTTGTAAGGGCGCTGATAACCTCATCAATTGAACGCCCTTACCCTAATTCTGCTACTGCTGCTGCTGCTGCTGCTGCTGCTGCTCTTAAGGTGCACTGTTCCAGAAATAATTCGCATCCCCTTTTTTCTTGTTGCTAGCCTGTCTAAAGGCTGAGTCTCACAAATAAACTGTATTACAGTTAATACCGTTACACTTTGACTATAAGTCTCAATAGTTATGTTATTCTTTTGTTTTATTTCATGTTCTCACGCTAGTGCTGAGTTTCATACTTTAGTAAAAGAGGCCATTCATCACAATGTCAGACAACACTAGCAATGTCAGATGCCACTGATAAATGTTCTGTTGTCAAGCTGTTTCACAGGGCTATACGGTTATCATAGCAGGCAGCATTGGTGGTGTTACACAGTCTTCTGCGAGGAGGTGGGTGACCTTTTTACTAGAAAGCGGACAGACTACTGCAATAAAAAGTGCCGATCGTCCGCGTATATTTACATAGATAAAATATATGTAAGTGTCTCTTGTTAGAGGTGGAAAGAGATTCATTACGAACCGTCGCTGATTAAGAAATAGGGACGACGACGAGCAAAATTGTCGTTGGAAGGTGATCCCACCAAAGGTGGTGGGGCCTTCCGACAGATACCATACCAGGACTAGGTCCTTTACTGGTTGGAAGATATAGTTGAAGAATAGACTGTGGTAGACGGTGGAATTGTGGTAGGGAGGTTATATTTAATTAGTTTGAGGAGTATGTTGTAGTATTGAAAAAATTAGAAAGATGATGAATAGTTGAATGAGGATATATTTTGTTTTTTCAACGGATGATGATGTTAGGGTCGATGTAGAAGGAGCCTAGGATGCTTGTAACGCTCCCCGGGGTCAATATCGTACTCCCCGAGGCCGCGGATGAAGGCATTGAAATTAAGTGAAAGAGAGTCGAAGAATTTTTGTGAAAGGGAGAGCATGTAGTCAGTGAGAAGTGGAAAGGAAAGGTCACGATGGATGTTGATGTTGGGAATGTACCAGTCGGCATCGACAGCGGTACGAAGAAAGCGGTTTTGAAGAGTTTGAAGGTGATACAGATGAGTTTTTGCGGCAGTGGCCCAGACTGGACAGGCATATGTGAGGACAGGACGAAGAACTTGTTTAAAGAGAAGAAGTTTGTTGGAGAGTGACATGGCGGAGTTTCGGTGGCAT
Organism: Mantis religiosa; assembly: GCA_030765055.1. Classification (NCBI taxonomy): domain Eukaryota; kingdom Metazoa; phylum Arthropoda; class Insecta; order Mantodea; family Mantidae; genus Mantis; species Mantis religiosa. Next base: position 84,130,855 of record CM060948.1, read on the forward strand.
AAGGGGTACAGAAGTGCCATCTTGCGAGCAACCTTGTTGTATGTGGTGTCGATGTGGGCCTTCCAGGAGAGCTTCTGATCCAGTGTGACGCCAAGATAGTTGACCGTGGTGGACCAGTGGACAGACCCGCCAGCAATTTGAAGATCAGGAACATCCGCCTCCAAGCGCCTTGTGAAGGTGATAGCCTGTGATTTGTTGGGGTTCACAGTAAGGCGCCAAGTATTGAACCATGTTGTGAGGTTATCTGCATATCGTTGTAGTCTATCTGCAGCTACCTGATGACGTGTGGAGGCGGTGGTTATGGCAGTATCGTCAGCAAACTGGTACAGCGTACAGCCTTGATGGGATGGCAAGGTGTTGATGTAAATGAGGAAAAGCAGAGGGCCAAGGACACTCCCTTGGGGGACCCCTGCGTGAATGGGGTGTGAGGTGGAAGAGATGTCTTCCTTGGTGACGCTGAAGGTGCGTTGTTGAAGGTAGGAATGAATAAGATGAATAATATACGGAGGGAAATTGTAGTAGATAAGGCGGTGGAGGAGACCTTCGTGCCATACGGAGTCGAAGGCACGGGTGAGGTCTAAGAATAGGGCAACAACAAAGTGGCGGTTGTTGAACCCTTTGATGATTTCGTCCACCAGACGAAGGAGTTGATGTACCGTGGAATGTTGCTGACGAAAACCAAATTGCTCCTGACGAAGTATTGGCTGCGCAGAGAGGGTTTGCTGAAGCCTGGCTTGGATGACCTTCTCAAACAGCTTACTCATGGTGGGCAGCAAGCTGATGGGACGATGTCCTTCCGGCGTGGAGGTGTCTTTACCAGGTTTAGGGAGGGTGATAATTTTGGCGTGCCTCCAGGCCTTGGGAAAGTATGCCAAACAGAGTAGTCCATTGAAGAGGTGGACGAGGAGCTCCAGCCATTTGTGTGGAAGGGCTTTAAGTGCAGCATATGGAATGTTGTCACAGCCCATGGCTTTGTATGGTGGCACAGAGGAGAGAAGTGATGTGACTTCCACTAAAGATGTCTGTGGAATGTCATTATGGTCTAGTGGTCTGCACAGGAAGTTAGTGACCTCAGTTGTTACCAGCTGCACATGATCTTGGTTGCAGGTGGCAGCAGGGTGGAAGGTGCTTTCCAGATATGTACCCATTAATTCTACTTTCTCTCGGACTGATTGTGCGAGGATGGGTCCTTGGCGTAGGGGCTTATCCTGATTGGGAAGGCGCAGCAGGGCCTTGGATAGTCTCCAGAGGGATTGGTCCTCTGTGTTGAGGGAGGCAAGGCGGGTTTCCCAATCCTCGTTGAGATGTTCTGCCAGTTCAGGTTTGAGGCGGTGACAGAGTTGATTGTAGGTCCGTTTGTCATTGGGGGAACCAGAATGTTGAGCCCTGCGTCTGGCCGTGTTCTTTGCTGCGATGAGTTCCCTTAGATGTCTTGGGAGCTTGCGAGCCGTTTGGGTGTGTCCACGGGCACAGGGTGTTGAATGTTTGATTGCCGTAGTGATAGTTGTTGTTATATGGCAGATGAGTGAGTCAGTGTCTGCAGTAGTTAAGAAATAGGGACTTTCTGTAATCTCTAGTAGTTCAGAAACTGTTAGCTATGTTTGCAAGAATATCCGAAATTGTGTAGACCTGTGGCAATTACAGAAAAGATTACCAAAACCCACATGATTGACACGTTAGCAGATCCAAAACTTTCTGTGTACCTCAGTTGAAAATAAATCATTCTTTTCAGACGGAGTTACATCTACTGCAACTGGTGAAATGGTACTTCAACTGCGTTTACAGATCGATCGCTGTCTGGTGATTTGTCCAGGAATTGGTAGAATTAGTATTATTGTTCGGTTATACATATAGGTATATTACGGGATGAGACAGGTATGTTGAAAGACGTTCAAGGAAGTCTGAATGGCGAAATACTCCAGCATGTTCTCCTCTTATCTATACAAGACCGTTATCCTGAAGTAACCACTGAGAAAGGTTCTAGCAAGATAATCAGGTGCTCCATAGTTCCGGCTAGGATTTAAAACTCTTTTTCGAAATATACGGACACCTTTGAACAGATGCCATGGCCTCCAAAGCCGCAAGATTTGAAACCTATAGAATATGTTTGGACGACAATAAACAACAGGTTTTATCGATGTCCTAAGTTCACTAATACTGCACAGTTTTGGCATACCATACGAGACGGGAATCACTGGCAGAAAATACCACTATTTCAGAAACCTAATGAATGCCATTCTCCGAAGACTATGGGCGGTAATAGAAAATAATGGGGGCCACATAAAACATTAAATATTTTGTTTTGCTCTCTGATGTGTTTAGTCCAATTACACTTTTTTTCGTTTGAGTCCGACTTCAGTTCAAGTCATTGCGTGGAATTAAGGTTTTTAATTATTTCTCTTTCTTTTTATCTTTAAGCTTTTTAAGAACTGCAGACAAATAGCTCACATTTCACTGACGCATGTACCTTCTGGCATCACGCTAAACTTCCAACCCAGAACGACGGTACTGAGCCGTTTCTATCAACAAACGTGTTTTCCTCTATGTAGTGATGGAACCAGAGATTTTATTTTGAATTTCACTATTTAATTTGCATTTTGCGAGGTTCCGTCATTTTGTTACTTCTCCAGAGCCCAATGTTGATCGAGGCGACGCCGATGACTAGTTCAAAGGAACGAGCGTGCAGTGTGTAGATGAAAGCTCACCGAAACGGCGGGGGAAGGGTGTTCCAGTTCTTTGCTCTAGCCGTCTCGATTGTTGGAGAACATTCTGGAATGTGGGTAACCTATAAAAAGGGAGCCCACCCACGACAGTAGTCAGTCAGTCGGTAATTGAATTCGCGTGCGTGAACAGCTGTTGTCGTTGACCTTGCGATTTGTATTGTGTATGTGACGCAACTCCGGACTGTAAATTGTGACGTAATTGTGTTTCTACGGAAATAGAGTGCAATTTTTTGCTGTTTGTAACCTGGGCTTTGATTTTCATGAACCCACAGAGTCACAATATACATAATGGAATACATTGTTTCTTAGTTGTAAATTATATGCGAGTCTGATCTACAGTGTAACATGTGTGTATGTGAATCAAATGTCTGTTAACTTTGTGTATTTATACTACCCAATCGTTTTTTTTTCAGCATGTACGTTTTCGACAACTTCGCCCAACAGAAATCTTGCACGTAATGCATATAGACTAATAACGGCGCCGGCGCGGGTTTTCTCCGGGATCTCCGGTTTCTCCCGCCATCTCATTCTACCAGTGCTCCAACTTCATCTCATATATCATTAGTGTTATGGCCTGTGTGCCGTATGTAGTAAAACCGGGCGTAAAAACACTACACATTAGACCAATAATCTAAATTTAGTTTTCAGATTTTCACTTTCTCCATTCCAGTAAAATGATTCGATGCCAAATATCACTGATATACGCATTGCAAGACTTTCTGAACACAAATAAATGATTTTTGAAAAACATCTCTTTGTGTGTGTGTGTGTGTGTGTGTGTGTGTGTGTGTGTGTGTGTGTGTGTGTGTGTGTGTGTGTGTGGGTGTGGGTGTGGGTGTTACGTTTAATTTACGTCCTCCAACGTTATCATAACGGACGATGAATGGAATGGGTGAAATGATGCTCAAATGAACCCACGGCCCGTAGAGCTTATAGTTACCCGACATTCGTCTTTCAGGATAAGAGAAAACCGCGGAAGAAAACCTTATCCAGGTAACTCACCCTGACCGAGATTCGAACTCGGGACATCTTGAACGTGAGGCAGACATGCCACACGCTACCGAGGTGGGCTGTGGTTTCTTCTTTTTTAACCTAACTCAATAATGAAAAGTCCAATAATTACCAAATGGTATTTAATTTCAGTGTTTCCCTTGGAAGCAACACGAAGATTTTCAAGAATATCTTCCAATGCAAAACAGCATTTTACATGTACAAATTCTCGAAAATTCTTATATTCTCAAAAATATCCCTAATCATTTTGATTAAAATATCATACGTTTAACATATTTTCATGGCAAATTAAATGTAGGTATAGCTTAAACTATCTGGGAATAGCCTCTGAAGTTCTCTCCACTCTAAATGATTTTTGCATAACTAGTAAACCGTTAGAGATTGACAAAAATGACAGATCACATTAAAGCGCACAATGGATATCAGCTAAATTTTCTGCAGATTTTTATATATTTATATTTTATAGTTTTATATATTTCTTGTCATTGACTTGAATTTTAACAAACTTATACATTTTTCAAACAGAAAGTCCTTTGTTGTTTTCTGTGCGTGCAAACAGAGTGGGATGTCAAAGTCATCACTTAGCATCCACTTAGCAACCAATCCTAATATATTTGAGTATCCCTTAAGCGTACTGTACTCTTCTAGTCATAATTTACACATGGGGAAATAGGTCATAAAACAATTTCTGCAAACTTTTAGCTTGATAAACATGAAATCAATAAAGAATAAGCATTTTTAAGAATAGTTTTTTCAAGAGTGAGTAGAGAAAGCTATTTAAGTGCACACACCTGGTTTCTTTGTTCACAACTTTGATGTCTTCTTTATCTTAGTAATTTAACGTACAATTTACTTTCGTTGCTTTTTTAATTCTACTTTTATTCTGAGCTGTATTACCTTTGGTTAAAATTTTAGCTGTTACTCCCTATGGTGTCTGTTTCACGATCTCTGCATACGGTTTCATTTCTCTGAATTACACTTTTATACTTCTTTCGCTGTAATCTCTAAATCTTCGCCGTACTGATTTTAGTCTATCTTTCTTTTACTATTTCGTTGTGCATTTTTCTCTTATGTATATGTTATGCTTTTAGTTATTTGTATTTTAACCCTGTGATTTTCTCAACTTCCTTTTTGCAGTCCTTTATCGTACTACCCTATCTCCTTCTGTTGACCTTTATCTTCCTGGAAGTAAGACGGAATAGCTAGTTTTATAACTTACACCCAAGTTTCGCCGTCTGGGTTGTGGCATTTTCCACGCGAACCATCGACATCTGCTGCAAAACAAATAAGAACCTGACAAGGTCCTTCTTGCGAAATGCTACTAATTTAGTACTTGAACCCGAATTGTAGCAGGTTTTTTCATAGCACACTGAACTGTATATACCCACATGAGGAAAACTAGTTTACCTTGTCATAGAATATATTTTGACATAATAAAGACCTGCAATATTATACATAAAGATCATCGACTATTAGATAGGATAGAAATAGCCTGATGTAACAACACAAGTGCAACGGCTATATCAGGTTTTCAATAATTTTCCTGCAAATTTAATCCACTGAACATTTTAAATTTGTCTGATATGGGTTTCAACAATTAATTTTATTCTCATTCACCAAACTTTTTATATGATTAAAATTTTAAAACATCCATATTTGAAATATATTTGGTTTTTGTCCACTCATAGAGAATTAATTATCTCTAATTTTAACTAGTTTTACCGTAGAGAAAAAGATATATATATATATATATATAAAATTATTTGTAAATATCCATTTTGGTTTAAAAATCAGTTACTCAAAAATCAATAACAGTAGTCTCAATAGCTGGGACCTTCGGGATTGTATACGAAATAAGAACTGAATGAAAACTCTGTGTGTAAATTTAAAATGGATATAATTTATATTCCAAATCATTGCATTGTTTCATATGAAGGTAAACGTCAACAATAATTACATTTGAAAATATTTTTGGAAGCGATACTTTTCAATATTTTGGATCCGATGCTAAGATACGTTTTCCTGAGATTTTCGTCAAACTTACTGGAGCTTGGACCTGATTTATAGTTCGAAATGTAGTTATACAAACTGCTAAGAATTTGCTAAAATTGTAACTAAGCAATATTGAAACTATTATTATCAGTACATATGTAATGTAGAAATCGCCTTTCATCGATGACGGGCTGCGTGTATAGGATAGGTCCTAAACCCATCTTTCTCTATTCTTATTATGCTTATGCATTTAATTTCCATATGGCACTAATATTTTCAATTACCTACTTTAAAAACTGCATACTATGATTTTGAATGCTCCAATGATATGTAGCTAACATACAGTGTTAAACTTCGATTCCATTTTCCCAGGATTTTCTTCTTTTTTCAGAATTTTGCTATTCAGTTCCGCGTTCTTTAATTGCCATGCAGAATTTCTAGGTTACTGGCGGATGTTAATGAGTTAAACACTGATATCAGTGAAGTAGCTTCCATAGTTAATTTCGAATGAAATATTTGTCATATATTTTTGCATAAATGAAAAATGCAGTATGAGGTTTTGTTTTAGCTTACACATAATTTATAATTTTCTACATAGCAGCTTGTTTATTATTTGAAGTTAAAAATAAAATTTTGTGAAATGCATAAGTGTTTTTGCTACAGGAGTGTTCTGTATATTGGTTTATCAAAAATAATTAATTATAAAGATTGAAATTAAATATAGTAGAATCTATTTTTATTCATTTGGTATCTACGCATGGTAAACGTTTGAACTTAATCAAAAGAAAAGTGCAAATGTTTAATTTAGAAAGCATTACCTTAAAAGCTGCTGGTAAATAAAGGGAACGAAACGCTATTAAACCGTTATACATCGATTTACTTGGGATTCAGATATGTTGTGGTGCCGGCTACCGCACGACAGGAGAGAGGAACTGGGCCTCATCCATGGTGTTGCTCCCTACTGATCCAGCACGCAGACTCGCACGCATCCACTTCGACGAGTCAGAACATTCTTCAGGATTTTCCTTGGTGCATGCGACAATATCCTTTATGATAGATTTTTGCGTTACTATGTATTTCAGTTTGTCTTCTACACTTCAGTGCCTTCCGATGTCCACCGCTTCAAGTGTTTGTAATCCGGACTTGCGTTGGAGCTTGTGACCAATTTGTATGCAACAGTCAGCATTTTTCTGATTGGCTGTTCCATTACTTGCTACCTTGGTCAATATAGGTAGCTTCAACGGAATTGCTTGTTTCCATGTCTACCAGCGGAGAAGAAAATAACGAACTTGTCAACTATTACTTAAATGGCGGCGATTTGCGCAGCTGTTTGGGAGAGGAGCTCGTCATCAACTCACCACTTCCTCTTGCACGGGAAACCTACCGACGTCTGCAACTCGATAAACGAGCTAGGCTTAAGTACCTCAACAAGGCTGATGGAAAATATCCTTACTATCACAGACGATAGCGATACTGTCGCCATTCTGGACTTTCAAGTCTGCGTGGCGCACCGAACCAGGATAGAAGCCATACAACAGTTGCTCCAGTAGTATATTTCAGCCACCGTCTCTACCCATTAGCAAACAGTAACCAAACGGTCTGCCAAGATGCCTCAGCCAGCTCCCGCTGCAGACACAACTACTTAAAATCCCTATACTATACTTGAAGCAGCAGAATCCCTAGAACCCTCTCCATCCGCCGCACTTCAAAACCGGAGCAAATGCTCCAATCCACCACCTTCAGAAGCTGAGCACACGGAGGAGGACATCTCCAATCCAATTGCTCCCACTGCCACAACTGACCCATACAATAAGCCCTCCACCCCGTGGGTCAACCAACCCAATCCCATATTCCTGCGCAATCCCACAGATGCCCTTTCCCCTGTTCCACCTGGAACCCAAGCTACCTTCACATTTATAAACCTGTGTGGCAACGCAGCCCTACTACCAGCCACCGCCGATCAACCGTAACCTCCGTAAGCACTTGGAGGAACAGCATATAGAAGGCGTCACCACAGTCCTCCTGGAGGAACGCTAACCTTACGTCACTGTGAAGGATGTCCTAGGCTTTGTGGCTATGGAAGAAGTCAACTCTTATAATAGGTTTCAAAGAAACCTGCTCGAAGATGTACTCACGCTTGCAAAAACTGTGGATACATTTGCTTTAAAGGAGATTTGTAATTATTTACCGAACTTTCTAATAATTTGTAGTTACGATATTTAGACATTGATTATATTTAGTTGGTTGTTTTTACAGCAAATAAGCAGTAATAATAGTTTATATTGAGACAATCTCGAACAGACAAATAAATGTGTGAGGCCATCGCTCTTTTAAACAAATATATCCACTCTCTTCGCAAATCTCTGCACGCCGTGTAGGTCTTCCCCACGATCTGGTATGCGTGTCTCCTGCATAAGAGGGCCGCGCCGTGGCCGTGTGGTTAGACCGCTCGACTTTCACCATGGCGGCCCTAGCTCGATCCTAGGTGACCACAAAGTGAGATTTGGTGTGGACAGCACGGCGCTGGGGCGGGTTTTCTCTGGGATCTCCTATTTCCCCGTCACCTCATTCCTTTGGTGCTCCATCTTCATCTCGTGTATCATCAGTGTCAACGTCTGTGGTGCCGCATGTAGTAAAAGCGGGCGTTAAACACTGCATATTTTACATTTACTGCATAAGATCTTCAACCTACAGTTTGTGTTATATAGAGATATAGTACATCTTCATTCCTTTCTTAAACATAGATCTTTCAGATTTTCGGTGGCGGAAAGATATCTGCACAAAGATCTATAAGTGGCGGTGTCCCTGAGAGATCTGCATCGCCCCTAACCTCTTTAGCGCATACGTGGCCAACCTTCCCAATGAGCAGCACGTCAATGTAGCACAATATCCTTATGACATGCTGTTATATTGTTTAAATAAATACCCATGCAGGACCTTCAATCCCACTCAGAGACTGTCTCCTCCAAGAATGTTGCAGGTGTTGGTGATTGTTCATAAATCCGGAGAAAAGCCACGTCGTATTATTTACTAACCGCCGTTTTCCCACCAATTTACCCATATTTATCTATTCTAGGCAAAGGATAGGGTGGACAAATTCCATCACATACTTGTGAGTGAAGATGGATAAAGCTTTTAATTTCATGGACCATATCCAGGATATGTCGCATCGGGCATGCGGGATTTTGTTCCCAAGTTTGCGGTTAGGGATTTCGACTCCCTTGAAGATATGCCTTTTTCAGGCTCTTGTGCTTCCTCTAATATTTTGCATGTAAAATCTAGAGCATGACTGCAGGTTCTAGGTGGCTGCTACTTCAACGGGTGCAAAATAGACGTCTTCGTGCCATCTATTCTGTATACCGACGCATTCAAGGGATACCATTTCACAAGTTTCTTGGAAGACGAAATTAGGCGTCGGAAGCAAAATTCTACGACCGATTGCCGTTCCATCAGAGCAGCCTGCTTAGGTCTCTTGGGGATTATCGTTCCAGAGAATGCCGACAAAACTGATACCGGCATCCCCGCATGGAATTGGGGGCTTAACCGGTAACTATAGAGTACTCACAAGAGTCTCAAATTAACTACAATCCATACAAGAATTTTATGGATTTTCAAAGTGACAAACCTGTTTTTACCATCGGCGGTGCGCAAAGACTGTTTAACGTCGCCGGCGTCGAGGAGCAGAAAGCTACCTCCTTTCTTTACACCTACCTTATTCTCGCCCACCAATCTTTAGAGCCTACATCCCGCCATTTCATTGTTAAGTCACTTCCAGTGCAGGTACAGGTAAGACAAACCTCGGGCTGTCCCTCATCCCGACAACTGCTTTGACGTCTTCTCCTACTTAACCCATTGGTGCTACTTTACCCATTTATAATGCTCAGCACATTTGAAAATTTGTCCTTAAACACAAATACACAAATATCCTGTAATTAACCTAACCAGCATTCGCCTACGTCCACCTCGGTAGCGTAGATGGGAGCGTGTCTGTCTCACGTTCAAGAGGTCCCGAGTTCGAATCTCGGTCAGGGTGAGCTACTTGGATAAGGTATTTTCCGGGGTTTTCCCTTATCCTTAAAGACGAATATCGGGTATCTCTAAGCTCCATGGACCCTGGACACATTTGAGCATCATTTCACCGATTTCATGCATCGTCCGATATGGTTTAACGTTGGAGGACGTAAATTTACAAAAAAAGAGCATTCGCCTGGTGTTGCGGGTAAACCTAACTCAGATATACCTACCACGGGAATCAGAACCGGGCCTCACGAATGCGGGCATTAGACGAAACCGCCTGCGCCATCCCGCTCGGTTATTGAGATAGATATTTACATTAAATGTTTTGGTATTTTCGTTGGCACTTACATCCACTTATAAAGTTCAGCACATTGGAAATTTATTTCCATACTCATAAAAGTCGAACATATGGTATTTGTGCGAGGAGTACATAAGCAATTTCAAAAATATTTAATATATGAAAAGGTTCCCCATGTTCAACTAATTTACTTAAACCTTCCTTTCTGGACTATTATGTAAGTTAGCAGACAGATTCTATTTTCTTTATTCCGTCAAGGATTTATAACACATACACGTCAATGTGCTGGCATAAAATGCTTAAAGAACACATTCAGAAAACTTACATTACTCTAACAAAATGTACGTATTTCTATGATTTTTAACTAAACTCTAAAGCACTTGAATTCTGAATGGAAAAGCTTCCAATTTGTTAGCAATTGCAGCAATTATATCAAATGTTGCGTTCCTCCGATTTGCTGTTCCCTGCAGTGTGAGGGACCTAGGTTTAATTCCTGGTATCCAAATGAGTTTTTCTCTGCTCGGTGTCTTGCTATTGTGTATACTTACTAGCACCATAAGGTTCTTTTGGACAAATTCAGGATCAAATTCATGGAAAGGTAGTCATTGCGTTTTCCCAAACCTCAAACAAGAGGTCTAACATCGTACATGGAGCAGAGCGAGATGGCTCCTCGGTCAACTTCGATTTCCTTCGACCATTCAATCTGAGATTGGGTTTTGCGTGCCTTAGTCTGCTCAGTAGGTGAATGCTGGGGTAGTTTTTCATCTGCCGCTACCCTGTTTTATTCCGTTTCCATTCGTGATTTTGATATGCTTTTAGGTTCCATGGTGAGTAATGGGCGCGGATGCTTGCTCTATGCAAAAGATATTCTCAAAATATTGGACAACGTTTGATTGGATGGCTTGTTTAACGCTCTCTCTCTCCCTCTCTCTCTGGGCAGCTCCATCAGTGAGATGAGTCTTAGAGTCTGGAACTGTTAGGAGCTTCCGTGCGCCTTTGTATTCTGTCTGCCTGCACCTGTGGCCTCCTGTGTTTCCCTCACCTCATCCCTTCTTCCTGAGAGTGGCAGCCAAAATAGATCTCGTGTAGATCGCGGTGCTCAAGAAGGCCCTACCGCTGTATTCCCTCTAGCGCAGAGCCGGGAAGGAAGGCACTCTAAGTGTGAATTTACGCTCTCTGTTGTCCCCACTACTTTCAACAAACAAGTAAACACAGCCAACTAAACCGGTTGATTCTATTTATAGCTGCGTGGTAGTCTATCAGTGCAGTGGTGAACTTTTTTCACAATGGTAAAGGATATTTTTGATATGTCCTTCTAACATTGGATACATTGCGAGCTTCACCCTAAAGTGATTGAATGCGACTCATACTGGAGCCTATAAACCTTCAAAGCAACACACCATTACGCGGTTCAAGAAAAAATTGGTTTGTATTTGTACACACATTTCCCAAGCTGCATCTATTTGTTAGCATTATTTAGTAACGTATATTGTAAACAATTTCAATGCACATTTTAGATAGGCTGTTAGGTTTATTTTGAAGAATACATTATACTAATCATTTAGATGTCTTTAGCAGCATATGGGAAATAACTAGCATTGCAAAACAAAACAAACGTAATAAACATGTTAATTCTATAGAACTACTTTTGCCAACTTAAGGTTTGACTATGGGCAGTAATGTGGCGAGAGAGCGGTTTCTCATACAACGCCAATATAAGCCGCCACTAAGTACTTCATTAAAATTCTCTAATGTCAGTAACTCTCTTAGTGCTTTCCTATTCAGCTCTTCAGTTCAAAAGTCTGCATTTGATTATGTTGCAAGAGACTTTCATCCAAAACCTGAAATACGCTACTGTGTCACACGTCACCTTCTGCTTACCTGCCAGATAGAAGGAAAATGGAAGGGGTAAATGTAGGGGTAAAGCTTTCTGCACTTCGAGTGCTCATCATGCCAGCCTACCCAAATACGATGCAGGAGGATCAAGGGTGTGTGTGTGTAGTGTTTAACGCCCGCTTTTACTACATACGGCACCGCAGGTGGTGACACTGATATGAGATGAAGATGGAGCACCGGTGGAATGAGATGGCGGGGGAAACCGGAGGTCCCGGAGAAAACCCGCCCCATCGCCGTGTTGTCCACCACAAATCTCACTTTGCGGTCGCCTTGGATCGAACCCGGGCCGCCTTGGTGAGAGCCAAGCGGTCTAACCAATGAGCCACGGCGCGGCCCAGGAGGATCAAGCTACCATACGGTAGGCGAAAGGTCAAACGGTCAATTATGCTACGGGCTGCTCCTTAATTAACTGTTATCACTTTTCGAGGGAACGTTATTTATTCGTTTTAATGCTATTAATCATTTATTAAACACGTAAAAACTTTTAAGACGTGTCTGTAACAGCAAGTCTGAAAACGAGGAAACTCGTCGAAAATTTAAGAACGGATTCGTCTCACTTATACTCACTTTAGAACATTGAAATATTGATAGTGTAATTATGCTATGGTAATATTTGGAAATGCCATAACTAGCGAAAAAAACAGTCGTTAACCATGTTATAATCTCCAGTTAATTAAACACAGGTTATGTTTTTAAATTCCAAAAATAAATGTCGAAACACTTATTGTGATAAACATTCAACCATAGTGGTTCTCTTTATAGGCTTCAGCTCCATTTCTCAAGTGCATGTCAGAAGGTCAAGCATTCACCAAGACATATTACATTCCTCAGGCAGTTGGAAAATTCTGTAATATGTCGTCCCTGGGCTATATTGCCACTTTAATCACAGAAGAAAGAGCAAGACATCAACTTGTCGTTTTGAAGATCCTAAAAGCAGCGACATTTGAACAATGATATTTTCGGCGCTTCCAAATTACATATGCACCAAATACAAAGGATATTTTGTGAACAACAAATAATGTGTTACATTTACAAGTCTTTCTCTACCCACCTTTTATATAGTGGTACAAACTCTTTTGCAAAACTTTTTACCGATAGCTACTTCAAGCTAACTGATATGAACATTTACACAAACAGATTGATGGCAAATTTTGTCACGAGTACAAACAGAATACCCTCAGTAAAATATTATAGGCTTTTAATTCATGTTTTGCAAACCAATAGAAACAAATATCAAGAAAATCTTTGTAAGACATCTAATTCTTGTGTGTTGAGTTCTTACTTAATTTTATCAAAATTAAACAAATTTCTTTCCGAATAAATAGATCTGCACAGTTTATTTACAGCAAACTCAAGATGTAAGTTTATTTGAGGGATAAATATCTTAAATATATGGTGTTTGTAGCAATATTTCCGTATGCCCTTTCTCGTATAAAATGAACTATTTACATATTAATTCAGGAGCTAGTAACAATTATATATTACTATATAGCAAGCCCTGTGGCTTTTATACTAGTATTTGTAAAAATGTATCAAGGGAAAGCCCTTGTAAGTATATGTATGAAATTCTATGAACCTCAATACTTACTAGTTACCAATAAACATAGGCGCAATCACTAGGGAAAGTCTGCTAGTTTTCAGCACGAGTAAAAGGAAAACTTCCTCAAACCGTTTGGTACCCTTAGAGTGGGCTAGAGTGGGCAATAAAGGTTACTGGCTTTCACTTTGTGTAGCGAAAGAGTTTGCCGCTTCTCTGGAGAAAAGCGTCTAACCACAGAAATTGTTTTCGACTGCCATTAGATTATTCAAGTTCAAAGAAGGAATCAAAGCAAAGATAAAAATGAAATAACCAATTGGAAGGTAGAAATACTGGCGCGGGATTGTGAAACTCTGAAGCTTGGGATAGTTGTAGAAAAGTCAGTGTTGGGGTGAATTTGAGGCAATCTGGTGGAAGTCGCGAGCAGGACGAACGTAGTAGCTCCAACCAGCACAATATAGCTTGCATCCAGTGAATTGGAAGTACATCCCACGTTATTTTTATATTTATTTAATATTTTAAAGTTGCGAGTAGTATATTTGCATTCGTGAGTAGTTTGTTATTTAGTGAAAACATGCAGACATCCGTGTAACTTGGAACGCCGACACAAAAGATTTAGAGGACCTTATTTTACGAAAAAACCTCAGAAATATCCCAAATCCCCTTCCAACCACAGCACCATTTTTATAGCAATTAGCAGTGATATAGATACTCGTTTGGGCGCACTCTTGAAATCATAGCGCCTCCTCAGCCACAATATCGACGAGTACGACGAAAGCAACAGATCGTCGTTTCGAAGCCCGACGGAGCGATAAACCTTTCAGAGAACGCGACATGTTTCAATGAAAATCAGTTTAGCGATTTTTCGATAAAATGTAATATGTAAACATTTTCCCTAGAAAAGTGTATTTTGGGGTAGGTTATTTGAAAATCATGTTGTTATATCCTTGAGAGATACCCGACAGAGTTACGGGAGAAACGTCAGGTGAAATCTCGTCAATTGACCTACGGCACACAAGTCCGGAAACCACATTCTATTGGCGGAGTGAAAACCCAAGCTTGTTCTTGTGTCAGAATTTTACTCACTCACAGTGACACACACACGTGCGCGCGTCTTTTTCCTAAAATGGATCTCATTTATACAGATTGTCTTGAAACAAGTCGGTATTTCCGAAGATATCTGGTTTGAAACTTTTGGGTGAAATACAGTATTCCGCTTACCAGATGCATAAGTAGTAAAGGAAGTAAAAATAAATGTGCAAATTTATCCCTTGAAAAAAGTCATTTTATAGAATTTTTAAAATAAAATATTTTCCAGCTAATTCATAAAATATTCCGTTTTCTGCCAAAGAGCTTATCTTGTAATGTCCAGCTACTAGCTTCCATTCTGCACTTTGTGCGCTTTTCTCTTTATTTCAAAGTGTGAAACATTTTGGTTAATTCTTTTCGTCATTCTAAGTTTTCTTCTGCTTAAAACCGTTTCCCTATTCATTATTTCCTCCATGAACATCTTAGCAAGTAGTTTCCTCTTATCCAATGCAATAGGAAACATAAGTTAGTAGGATGAAAAATGCTTTAAAAATGTCAGACTTTTATTACAATTGTTTTTACATTTGAAAAATAGATCTTAGTTTTATGTGCTTTTGGTGTATGAAAATATACCGGAGCCAGTTAGAGAATACTAAAGTAATATCGGACCGCAATAACCTTCTGAACCAGATATATATTCAAACACTTTCTGAGTATGCTTTATGAAATCTGAACAGTTACATAAATAAGGATGTTTATAAGGCTGAGTTTAAAAAGAATAATTAACGTGGTATTGTAAACAAATGAAAAACAGAGCACGTCGTTTTAGTTACATTGATGTTCCGCCAGGAGAGGATGATGGTTAAACACTAGGATGTCGAGTGCGCCATGCAGTGGATAGATGGCTGCACCTGTGGCAATATATAATGCAATGAAGAATACTTACGAACAATTTCAATTTTGAATATCAATTACAGTTTTTTTCACAAATACGAAGGAGATAATATTTCCTATTTGCATGTGAACATATATACGGGAGCTACATATTGTACATTAACTAAAACGGAACAATAAATAGTTACGCATACGCACGAAAGCCTTCGAAACCAAATATATAAAAATGTGAAACTTGAAAGCACTTTCATATTCACTTACACTTTCTCTACTAGTTTATGTTCTAAATACTTGTGTTTTGTTGAAACTTTTATTCTATTATCATAAAGTTCAGTAGTTCCTACAATATTCCTCCAATCTTTTATTGCGGTAGTTGGCAATCGACTGCAGCACATGGTGATATGTGTTATATGAGTACATACGCAATTTTATAAGTATAGACGTGTACAAATTATTAGGCTCATTCTTTGTTTTACTGTGTATCAGTTTAACATTCAAAATAACAGTTATTTGCCGCTGTAACCTATTTCAATTTGTCGTGGTTTATTTCCTTTCTATTATATTAAGCACTCTATCAATGAACTTTTTCTCTTAATGATAGCCGGGGGATTTTTGTTCTACTTATTGTAATATGGTGGTAGCTCTGAATTAAGAGCAGCCATTTTCCATGTGTCTGTTTATCTAATTGTTTGGTGATATTGATTTCACTTGATCACTGTAGTAACTAAAGTTGTTAACGTTTGCCTTTATTGTGTTTTATGATTAATATATCCTCTATATTTATTATTAATTGATCTCAAGCCAGGTAACATTGTGTATCTTATTCTTAGCATTTACATTGATTCAAAAGTGAGGTTATGGGTAAAACTGCTGACTTATCCCCACGGAAAGTAGCTGTAACTGAGAGTCTTTTGAAGGAAACTCTTTATTCACAACACGAAATAGCTAAAATATTGTGTATTTCTCAAAAATCAGTTAGTCGCATTAATCAAGCTTTAAAATTTGGTGAGATGTTGGCCTCACAAAGGAATGGAAGGTGCAGGAGGAAGAGAAAGCTATCGCCAAGAATTCAAAGGAAACCTGAGGAGCTGTCAAAACAAAACATAAGTGCAACCAACAATGACCTCAGTAACCAACTAAAGCAGTACGGTACGGAAATATCAGGCTCAATATTTCGCAGAAGATTATGTGAAGAAGGTTTACCAGCACGCAGGCCTCTAAAAAGGCTAAACTGACACCTGCATTGGCAACAACAAAAAATGTTTGGAATGGGCCAAAGAGATGCAGAAATATCCAGTGGAATTTTGGAGAAAGGTAAATAGTATGAAAATTGTATATATCATAAAATAAAAATATGTACATGTAAACTTTATGCAAATGAAATAAACAGCCTAAACTTTGTTTCTCTCGTTGCTGGATTTGTTATACTATCTTTGAGCAATTTTGAAACTGTTTGATGTTAACAGAGATTTTTATCGTTTCAGGTAATTTTTTCAAATGAATCCATGTTTGAAGTATGTGAAGAGAGCAGCCAATATGTCAGGACAGATAAATAAGCATTTCCCCTCAGTGTGTTCATCAAAGAGGAAGACATCTAATATCAGAAATGGTTTGGAGCTGATGGTCTGTCCATGGCTCTGGAAGATTATACATAGTTGTGGGATCTATGGAGCAAAAACCGTATAAAAGTGTATTAGAAACAAAACTATTTCCGCAAACTAAAACCTGGTTTCCAAATGGTGATTTGTGTTCATGCAAGACAGTGCTCCCTGCCATAGAACAAAATCTCTAACCCAGTTCCTCAAAGAAACCAATGTAATAATACTACCACCATGGTTGGGGAATATCGCTGATTTTATATATATATAATAGAGAGTCGGTGGGTTATTGTTAAACAGAGGCTAAAAATTGAAAATAAATACAAGAGTTCAGCTCATGCAGGGCCTGGCAAGTATTTGTCACAGAGAAAAGAAATAAAGGAATAGTGTTCACCATAGCAGAGAGCATACCTAAATGCATGAAAATGGTAATAAAGGCTAAATAAATGCACACAAAATACTAAGAGTTGAAAAGCATGTCGTAATATTACTTCTGTTAAATAAATAGAAAATAAACGGTATATGTTAAAATTTTCACCATCGAGTCTATTATACCTCTGTATATAACTCTGGACCAGGAAATTATTTTAAACCTGAGATTCTGCCTCAGTTGTAGAGTTTCATGTTATGCTGTCATGTTGGCCACAGTAGCTGACTAGTAAAGAGCAACCAGACGGAGATCGGGATGCCCCTGTTTCAAATCCCGACTATGGCATTACAGTTTTCGTTGTGACACTACCTATCCAAAATTTGTCCCATACGAGGTTGGCGTGAGAGAACAGTTTATTTCGCTCAGATCCTGTGGTTTATTTCCTGTTATATTTTGTGTTCTTAGATGCATTGGGTTCACTTATTACAAGCTGTTAATGACGAATGATTTTAACGAGAGCATATAATAACTTACTTTTTCAACCTGAACTTTCACTTCCTACTGTTGTATGCCTTAGCGATTACAACTAAACCGAGCATTTTCTGTAAGCAGTTAATAAAATCTAGAGTACTGTCACCCAATTATCGGAAATCCCGACCAACGACAGCTGAGAAGGGACCAGAGGCGTCCGGGCCACACCCACCCATTTATCTCAGTCACTAACTGAGGGGATGATTAGGGAAATGTCACTTGTCGCTGGCCGCCTCTTCCCCCTTCCCCTGCCGTCGGGAACCTTCGCGGTGATTCACTGAAACGAGAGACTTCGAGAAAACGGCGATAAACCTATAAAAAGGGATGCAGTGAGTGAATTGACTAGAGTTCTTGTCAAACAGTCGCGAGGATCGCCCAGTGAAGGAACGGACAGCGTACGTGCATCGGAGGTGCCTACGTAATTGCGAGTGCAAAGTAGAACTGTAACGGACTGACTGGTGAATTGTAATTGTGTGCATTACGTAACTGTGTAATCGGCAAGTGTTCCGATTGTAATTCGGTGGAAATAAAGAACATTTTTGAGTGGTGCAATTGGACTTTTTATTTCACGAACCCACAAAGTCACACTGGTGTCAGGAAGCGGGACAACATCACTGAACATTACAGCCATGGACGCGGCATTGGAAAAGATTTTGGAGAAGCTGACAGAAATGAAGACGTCGAATTACAACCTCGCTGCAAAAACAGAAGCGGCAAATAACAACCTGGCCGCAGAGTTGAAACAAATGAAGACGGCCAACGTCAACATCACCGAGAAGATGGAAGAAATAAAGACCGAATTGACCACAGAAATGAGGGCAGCGCACGAAAGTCTGGCCACGGAAATGAGGTGACGAACGAGGTCCTCGCCGCCAAATTTGAGGAACAGTTGGCCGGCGTAAGGGATGACGTCGCGAAGCTGGGCAAGCGGATGGGTCAAGTAGACGAGCGCCTTAATGATTTAGAGGAACAGGCCGACAGTAACGCCAAGTCCCTGAACGCCACGGTTGAAGACGTCGGAGACCTTGCGAACCGCGTAAACAACCTGGAGGAAAAGGCCGACAGCAGCGTCAAGTCCCTGAACGCCATGGTGGAGGACGTCGTTGGCAGGAGGCTGAAAGATTTGAAGGCCGACGCTCCGGGACGCGACACGACATCTGCGCGCGTCAAACCTCCCAAGTATGACGGCGCGTCAACGTTTGAAGTCTTCCGCCACCAGTTCGACACAGTGGCCAAGGTGCCACTGTTCTTGCTGGCCTACCGCTCGTCTACACACGACACGACGGTATGACGCCAGCCTGCTTAATGTTTGGCCGAGAGTTACGCCTCCCTTGTGACCTGGCTTTTGGAAGCCCTCCGGAAGCGAAATAGCCAGCGACCGAGTATGTGGAGAACTTGGTGGACCATCTCCACGACATGCACGAGATGGCTTGCCAGAACATCCAGAAGGCCAGCGACCGCATGAAGACCAGGTATGACAGACAAGCCTACAGCCAAGGGTTCCAGCAAGGTGACCTGGTCTGGTTGTACCGTCTTACCCGGACCAAGGGACGCTGCCCGAAGCTCTAGCAGCCATGGCAAGGACCGTACCGGGTGGTGAAGAGGATTAACGACGTGGTCTACCGCATCCAGAAGGTTCCGCGAGGGAAGATGTTGGTGGTACACCTGGATCGCCTGGCACGCTACGATGGTGCTGTTCGGGACGACCAGCTTTGAGGAGGGAGCAGTGTCACCCAAACGTCGGAACTTCCTATAGAACCGGCCGGCAGTAGCAGCTGGAGACGGAGGCGTTCGGACACACCCACCCATTTATCTCGGTCACTAACTGAGGGGATGATTAGGGAAGTGTCACTTGTAGCTGGCCGCCTCTTCAACCTTCCCCTGCCGTCTGGAACCTTCGCGGTGATTCACTGAAACGAGAGACTTCGAGAAAACTGTGATATCCCTATAAAGGGGGCTGCAGTTAGTGAGTCAGTTCTTGGCGAGCTGTGAGGAGCACCCAGTGAGCGGGCGGACTGCATACGTGCGTCGGAGGAGTTTACGTAATTGCGAGTGCACGTGGAACTTTAACGGACGAACTGGTGAATCGTAATTGTGTGCATACGTAATTCTGTGTAATTGGCAAGTATTCAATTGTAAGTCGGTGGAAATAAAGAACATTTTTGAGTGGTGCAATTGGACTTTTCATTTCACAAACCCACAAAGTCACAATATGTTGATGTCCGGCAGTAGAAAAGCAATGGTTGAACAAAGATACAATGCTTTTACTGACTGCGCCATGCTGTCTGGGGATGGCGCTATCTGTGTTAAAGAGTTCCTCCTGATTAGAATGACTTTCCGCTTGGGACATGATGTCCACTATGGTCAACTAAAGCTACAGGCTATACCTAGCACAACGTGTACTTTTTGACAGTACCTCTTTGTTGGTTGGAGGTATTTGTTGACATCAAATGCCAGTCGTTAGGCCCATAATATACCAACTTTCAAGCCTTATTGATCACTTTCAGCATTGTTCTATATCCTGCCCTTATTAAAACAGCTTCATTTTTTAGTTTATTCAATTTCACAAAATCCACTTTTTTCCACTTTAATTATTCTTCCGATAACGTTGCACTCTTCATTGCAATATGTTTTTGCACTATACACTGCCTAATCTCATTAGTATCATCCTTAATTCCTTCTTAAGGAATGTGTAGAATATACTTCTATTGAAAAATCCAATTTAACGTTGCCATCTTCTTGACAATTATTCATGCTACTAACTATAGTGTATCCAAGATATCTAAATATATTCAACTGCTTCACTCCCTTATTTGAAAGTAATTCTTGTAATTTTTTGTTTTATTTACAGGTATCTTGTCAAATACTCCCTACTATGGTAATTTAGTTCCTTTATTATATTACTTAGTATACCTTCCTAATTTTTACTCATGCCATATCATAAGTATGTACTTTATATGTTATGCTTCTTTGTCCTGCTAAAACTACTCTACTTATACAAAAAGAATCTCAATTGAATGTTCCAAGTAGATATTGAATGGAGTGAGCTATAGGTGGCGTCCCTGTTTCCCACCTCTCCCCATCACACTTCGGACGTCATTTTATTTTGAATTTTATTAGTCGTTTCATAAGGATTACTTATGAGGAATCTCTTTTCCATCTGCCAACCTGCTCTGCCAAATGCCTTTATCGTATACTAATCACTACATACACTTAGTGTTATGGAAAGCAACGTGTTATGTATTGCTCGTAGCTGTCGGTTTAACCTTCAGTAGATATTCTAGAAAACTGCAACCTTAAATTTCTGTAGGATTTTCCTAGCAAAATATATGGAACATTAATAGCATTAATGCCGCTTATTCTCATTTTAATTATGGCGTATAAAATGCACTCTTGTATTAAGAAAATTCAGGGTGTATCTTATTCGAATGGCCAATAAACTGCCGTATCAACTGGATTTCCCGGATTTGATTCCTGCTGGGAGGAAGAATTGTTCTTTTAAGTATTGGGCTAAAACCTGTTCCGGTCTCACTTCCCTCCATCTCTTTCTAGGTCTTCTTGTAGATCGATATCCTCTTGGTCTATAATTAATTATTTGTTTGGGGATTCTATCAGGTTGCATTCGTTGTAAATGTTGTATCCATTTTTCGCTATACTGTAATATACTATCTACCACCGGTCCAATTCTTAGCTCTCTTCTAACATCCACATTTCTCAAATGGTCCTGTCTTGTACATCCCTTCGCTGATCTCAGAAAGCACAATTCAGCTGCCTGTATTTCACTGTAGTCATTATTTTTATAGTCCAAGCCTCGCTATCATACATTAAAACAGGGAGTGTCATGACGGAAGGAAGCTTTAGTTGCGTTTCTTTAGTCGTTTAATGCTTTTCGTATTGTTCCACATATTCCTTGATAATTTGTACATTTATTATTTGTATCTTGATCTATTTCATATGTGACATCTCAACCTAAATAATTAAAATGCGACACCTGTTCAATTGGTCTGTTTTCTATACATATTTTGTTCTAATTGGGTATTTGCCATAAAATGCCATAACCTTGGTTTTTGTTGGATTATTCTTTACCTTCCATATAATCTAGAACTGTAAGTGTGTTTTTGTGTGTATTAGTGTACGACTGTGTGAAAATAAGTTTTGGAAACGACGAAAACCTACAGCAATCTGGCCTAATAGTTCAAAGAGTAAAAACACTATCATTTGTTTGAGTTAGCAATTAAAGGACATTATAAATAAAAAATGTAAAGAAAATAACACACGCACACATATCCACGCACGAACCTTTCTCAAAATCCTTTTTTTGGTCTCGGGGGGCATTGAAACGTGCATTACCTATGAAATATAGACATTTTGTGAGGAATGTAACACCTTCTCTGTCACTATGTAGGTGGTAGAAAGAGAAGGAAAACGAACAAAAAAATTTAAGCAGTTGATGGCGTGTACTGACCAGTGCGTAAAGCTGAAATATATACATAGCAAAATATGTATACATATATTATATATTCCAAGTGCAGGTGCACACACAAAAGTTTCGCCAAGCTAATAATAATGTGCGCTTAAAGATCTGCAAATTCTATTATATGTGATGTATCACAGTGGTGTGACATAACACCGTTGTGGCGATTCATAGGTAATTCGGGGTACGGATAAGAGGAAAGGGCAGGCTTTGTGCCTTACAACCACATAGGTACCACTTATAGTACACATTTTACTTATTGTACTGATTAAATTTCAATCACAAGTTATTTCCTAAATTTGATTTGCTTTTAAATTACCAAACACTTTGCAAACTTCTAATAATTTTAGAGTTATGAAGTTTCTGGATTACTTTACACTGATGTTTATGCACAAATAATCATTAACGTTTACGTATTAAGCATTCTATAATAAATAAACATTGTAACACGTACAAAACGCTTTACATTGCATAAAAATGTAAAACTTTCTTTAAAATTACTGATTGAAATTCGTCCTAGGATAGACAACTGAAATCTGCCAACTTATCTGCCCCATACTCTTATCTGAGAAATTGTTTACAGTGATTTAACCGAGATGGTTGCCTCGTTTAGTAGCGTCTGTGACTCATATTCGGAATGTTGTAGGTTCGATTCCTGTGGCCGAACTTCTGGAACCATGTTCTTATTTTCGGGGACTCTCTCGGATCGCTTGGCGAATGCTGGCAAGTACAGTTACAAGGGCCAGACATTTAATGAACAAAACAGAGTAAACTACGTATTTATAGCCTAAAAATTGTTTAGAATGACACAAATTTAAAATATGGCAAGACGTTATTCATTATTACTTATTAATTACTTTAGAAGTAATGAGCTGGTTTTAGAGTGCAATTTAATGGATGATAGTGCATTATATTTAGATTCGCGGTATAAAACACAGTTTGTTACTCGTAACAAAGTAAATGAATGCTATTTGGACAGACTTTGTCAAAAAAGGACAACACATATTACTTCAGAATGCGTCTCCAGAGATTTCCTTAGCAAATATTTCCCATGGGATATGAAATAACAAAGATTATGTAATTCTTCGTTGCTATATCGAAAATTACAGTAGTTGTTTACAACAAATTCACTTGATATGAACAATGACGACTTTGCGGAGATACTCAAATGAAACGCTTCCTCTGTACCTGCGTTGAAATAGAGGCTATTGAAGACAAATATATGCTGAAGTTAGTTTAAAGTCTGTAAGAGAAATATTTTATTCTGACAACCTTTAGTAATGGAACACAATCTTTTATATTTTATGTTATTTTCCAACAGCTCATATCTTTATCACACACACGTGATCCACAATTTGTAGCTGCTCCACTAGTGGCACTTGGGACTTTTCTAAAGCAGAAATTGCATTAGGAATAAACCCAAAATCCATTTTTATGTAGGCAAGTGTGCCTGTTGTTTGTTTGTCACTCAAGTGTTACACTGCTGCTTTTATTGGTGCAGTAATAACAGGTAGCCTCAACCCACGTTCCCCAACTTGTCAAAACAGGTGAAACGGACAAGAGAATTTCTGAAGCTTCTGTTTTGAATGCTAGAACCTGAGATGGGGCTTTCAACAGCTCTTTCTTTATGTAAACAGTTAACTTGTCACCTCAAGAAAACCGACAAACTCCTCTGCAGTTCGATGTAACACCTGGGCTAGACATGTGGCATGCGCCACTTATAGAACAGCGTAATGTAACGAAACCATAACCTTACCATACAGTGCTGCGTCATTTATTAAAAGCAATGCATGCTCATTCGGAATACCATCGAAGCACAGCAATCTCAAAAGCCAGTCAAACAGTTTGCTGATCGCTGAATACTTAATTTTGTCCAACTCCTCACAATTTAGTAGAAATAGTGCTCCAGGATTCCCTGCTTCCAGAATTGCTACAACAGCACTGGTTATATATTGCTCCATATGTCTGCGGTTTCATCTATGCAGACCCACCTGTTTGCTTTTTAATCCTTTTCTTATTTATTCCAATATTATGTTGTTACATCTTCCAATATTGGTTCTTCTTAGCGTTCTGCAATCTGAAATTGATATTCTGGTTTCCTCTTCTAAGAGTGTGCGCAATTTTGGATGGTTCGATTTCTTCAGAGGAATATTGGCACAAAAATACTGAACACAATTTCGCACAAAAGGGCGATAATATTGGACAAGTTTTCACAAGAACTGTCTGTTGCAGACCACGGTTTCTTTAATCTTCAGGTCGCTGCATACTGCATTTATGTTTCTCCCGCTACACACGTTCTTCAATGTAAACGTTCTTTTCGGTAGAAACTCGCACATCACACACTTTACAAACCAGTACTTTTCCATGAGTGGAAAAAGATACTTTCTGCATATTGTAAACAATTTTTTTTCAGTTAACCACTCCTTCTCTCACTATTCTATTAAGCAATCAATTCTTATTTACAGCCAAGTGAGAGTAAGGTCTTTCTGAACTAAAATGAACATACTCGATGACCTCATTATGCACATTTCTTAAATGGAAAGCAGGTTCTGCTTACACCATATTTTCTTCGAAATGTGTCTGAGTTCATTATATAAGTACAAACACCTTAAAAATAATAGGAACAATTATGCTGCAAGTATATTTTGTTACTTGTGGAATTATTTGCTTGAAAAGTTAAATAAATAAGCATTAAAACAGAAATAATAATAAGAAATACAAAATGCTACAAACAGAAAACCTTTATTGTGTAAAAATAGCGAAAAGACTTTAAAGTACCCAAAATTATGTATCATTTGAAAACAACGAGAAGGGCAAGATTGCATTAACACATTGCCCTCATGTAATCAATTCATTCATATTATACGTGTGTATATAACTGAGTAAATGTTAAAACTTCATATATTTGATATCATCAAACCCTGGGACTAATAACTACATCTCCAGAATCTCCTGCCCCTCCATTTTACTTCGTTTCTTATTTCAGTTTATATTTCATGGTGTGTGGGAGCCCGCAGGAAGGAGGATACCGACCACCCTCAGTATCCTCTCAACCCACCCCTTTCCTTTCGGTGGGTGGGGTGTCGACACGACATATCTTTTATAGGTTCCGATATTACCAAAGTACCTCTCTGAACTTTGTCTTAGAGCCTTACAGTGATTTAGCATGTATAAAAGGCACATTCTAGAACTCCATATTTTAGCATAATTATCCTACCTTCTAATGTGAAAACCACTTGTCACTCTGTTGATTTGGTGAAGGCAAATGGCGTATTTTACTCTTTGCACAAATATTTGCAATATACGGATTAATAGATATCATTTCTACATGACAACGAAGGAAACAATTATTCTGTTCATGTTGTCTTGCGTACACGCATATTTAAACTAGTTATTTAGTAGGATTAGGATTTCATTACGGAGGGGATTCGGTACGTAGACCACCATGCTAGCCCCCTTGTACCTATGCCCCCAACTGGGACATCCCCGGGAGGAAGGATGAGGCGAAGGAGACAGAGGGTGGCCAACCCAAGCAGCCATGACAGTACAGAGGGTAGGGTCCCTACAGTTTACTTAGATAGAGATTTCCCCCGACAGGCCAGGACAACGTACATGCTCCCCTACTGCGGGACGGCAACGAGCCCATCAGCCGAGCCCCGAAAGTCCCAGGCAGGCGATCCGAACCCTAAAGGTCCCGAAATGGTCCCAGCAGAGGAGCGGAGACCGGCAACCAACCTGCCGGAGGAGGAAGAAGTTTTCCTCAGAGCATATCATCCCGCCATGCACCGCCGACACTTCTACCCTGAAGGAGACCACTAAGTGGGATATGATGTGAAATGATAATGGAGATGAAATGGAGGGACGGGAAATTCGTGGGATGTAATTAACCTACCCAGCATTCGCGTAGTGACCAGTGAAACCCCCCGAAAAAGCCCATGGGTCAGGTAGGTCGGCCACGGGAATTGAACCCGGGCCTCCCGAATGCGGGCCACAGACGAAACCGCCTGAGCCATCCTGCTCGGTAGTTAGTGAGTTGGATAATTAACTTACTTCCAAAGGCAAGTATACCTACTCCTGTTAACAAACTTCTACTGTCAGTCTTTTTCTCTTCTCGATCTAGCTATGTGTGTTTTAACGACCGTTTTATTGCCAATTACACCTCAGCGATCAATGTTACGACTGATTGACGATAGAGCAGAGAATCAAGATGTCGTTCGTCTTTTCAGAGCAAGTTTTGAAATCATCATCGTACCGGAAATTTAACTGGGAACGGCAAATTGGAAGACAAGCACGTAATCCCACACCAAGAAGCATGATGTGGAAGAAAGCCATAAATTAAGCTAAAAAATTAGAGTAGTATGTGCTTTGTACTCGATATAGTCTATTAGAGTGTATAATAAGATTCATGCATTCATATTTATGTAGTACTATTATACGATTGTTCAGGTTTGAGTTTCAATGCAATATTGGAGAATATCAAACTGTATTCATTAATTTATTTCAATTATTTTCATTAACATTCCAGATCATAAAGCTTCTAGAAAGTAGTACTACATTGATCAAAAATACCTTTCCTTTCTTACGTAGGTACCAAGTGAATTGGATTCAATTTCTGTGACTGCAGGGCAAAACAAATAAATCCTGCAGAGTTACAACACGATGCTGTTCATGATAAATATTTTGGATAGATAGAGCCAGACTGAAAAATTCAATGCCATGGTCAGGATGTGAACCACGGATCTCCCGGTCTCCGTCCGGTCACTCTTACCAATTGAGCTACCATGGCCAACGTGCCGTAATTACAATAAATTCTCCAAATGATTCATATGTTTCCCGGTAAACCACTGTGTGCTCTCATATACAATAAGATATACACCTTTTGTGGAAATTGACTAACTCTGTAAGTGCTTAAGCCCAGGCTTTATACGATAGTTATCACTATTAAGTTAATTGATGGAAATTTAATTGTTTATCCAACAATTCTCAGTCATGGCATTGAAAAAAATAAATCATATGTGTGTTACAGCCAAAACAAGAACAGAGAAAATTCGTCGTGTGAGAAGTGTTTACAAGTTCCAAGAGGGAGTAAAAGGAAAAATGAAAAGTCACAGAATAATATGGGTATCACGTTATTATTTCTAAAACTTTAGATGCGCTCTATATAATGCTAACGCTCGGCTGTCTAAGGTATACAAGTTATAAGTTACTTATTCCAACGATTTTTAAGGAGCTGAAGGTGAAACGAAAGGAATTCTTCACAGAAGTCGCAGGCGCTGTTAACTTGAAACATCAAATCTCTGAAGTGGAAAACTTGAAGCGGAGGAAGTTCAAACAAGCCCATCGTAGTTTTTCAAGGAGTTTCTAACGTCTGCTCTCCCCAGTACACTGTAATACAGCGGAAAATATTGATCATGGATGGAATGAAATGGTAGTTAAAATGGCAAATTGGGAAGTGAACGTCCCGTGCTTGATTTTAGGGTACCTCCTTGCATTTGCTACTCTGTGGACTGAGGAAAATCCGAGGAAATAAAATGGGCTGTCCTAGTGGAATTTGAACCGCAAAATACCCGGTCATATGGGAGTAATAATCAGTAATTACCTCTCTCATAGCAAATTAATTTCTTTAACAGGTGCAGAAAGTATGTATTGCTACATATTATACTGCAATCCTATTAAGCGATAAAGCATATTGCAGAAGTAGCAACTGAACTTTTATGTATCCATATGTTTTATTTGAAACTAAAATACTTGTTTAACTGTATATAGTTTCAAATCAGATAATATGGATTACTCAAAGATTACAATCCAATTCATGGAAGGTTGAAAATAACTTTCAGTTCTTTTCGTTAGTATGTGCAATTTTGTAAGACGAACTGATGAATAACCTTTTTTATTATTTTTAATTTAAAATAACAAACTGGTTGTAAAACCATGATGGCATGGAAAATATTAGTTGGAATGAGTTGAATATTTTAATCTGCTGGATATCTTTCCTGCAAAATGTTTTGTTTTATATGGCATGTAGGTTATCGGTATCGCTCTATAAATTATGAAATAGTAAAGACTTCACAGGGTATTCATAGAATATATCGATTATTTATTTTATCTCTTAAAACATTATCGTATAACTTTGCATATTACTCAGAATTAAGTCATTTTAGAAAACTCTCATTTTAGAACTCTCTCAAAACTTGTCTTTGTGACAGTCTAATTTCGAATTTTTGGTTGGAATGCTGCATCTTTTATATCTTAAGTAATTAAGAAGGAGAAGGCTAAAAGAAAATAATGTAGAGAAGCTTAAGGTAAATTACTTTTCATTTTGAGAAATAGAAATAAACTACCTATGAAATACCAAGGTATAATATTCAAAATCAAAATGAAACGTTTTTGGGAAGTATTTAGCAATTAGATGGTTTTACCTAAGAATAATTCACAATTCTGTCCCGCCATTTCAATTAGACAACAGATTAAAAGAAAAACAAAATTGAAACTCAAACTAAACCATAGGATATCCTTGTTTTCACTTTTTTGCAAACAATAAGAAAGAAACTGCTCTATATATTAACGTTACCACAAAAGATTTTCACTCTGGATGTGAGATGAGGTAAGTATAAAGGCAAGATTCCCTACTGATGAAAAAAGGGCAATAAATGGTAAAGTATAGTCGGGAGAAAACGGAGGGAATTTCACACCTGAACCATGTGCAAGTTATTGTATGTTTATCTCCAGAAGGAAAGAGGGAAATAAGAGCACCCAACGGGTGTGGTACAAATTGAAATAGTCAAGCCTGTGAAAATCGAGAATTTAGGAATTGGTGTAAGAGGTTTAAATAAACATTTTTGCTGCGGAAATGGTCGTGATTGCTCTGTACATTGATGAAATTAAAGGTAAGAATAAGTTAACGCAGAGATAACAGTTTTAATGACAAATAACACAACTTGGTGTCATTTTCTTATACTGGTACTAGGAATGGATTAAACATTTGACTGATTATTGGGAAGATCGTTATAAAAAGTGGGTGTAAAAGAGTGCGTACAGAAATTCATGATGGAATATATACCTTCACTAATTCTAAACATCAGTGCTATTTATGCTGATTGTAAAAGAAAGCTGTGATGAACCTCAAGAGTTTGTAGTTATTCTGTTATTTACGCTGTACAATAAAAAAATACCAAAACTTACTCCAGTGGAAAAATAGGTTGTATAGAATTTTGTTAAGCTCACTTTTAACATGCATAAAAAACAGGCGCAGGAAGTCACAAGCTACAATGGCGGTTACCAACAAACGCTAAAAGTACTTCATCCAAACGCCAGGGTCCGCCGCGCAGCTGTTTAACCCTACGTTCACGGGTCTTGACAGAGAGCACAAAGGAACAGCATTTATAGAGTACAATCACCATCAGGTAGCAGCACCAACGCACGGTACTTTCGACCCTGAAGGACTGGATTGAAATTTCGGACATCGAATCCGGGATCTACAAAGCATTTACCCTCTCAGTCACTTTGCTCATTGAAAGAAGATTACTTATGAATTTCATATGTTTCGTACCCTACTAAGAATAACTAAACAAAAACTTAAAATTCATTTGTGGATACAAAAATTTGTTTCTGTCCCTTGACAAATCCACAATAGAACTAAATAAACTGACACGGTGTGTTAATTTTCATAGCGTAGCAAAATGAAAAATGTATGACAAAACTCGGTTAACTGTCAATGAATATGTTACAGAAAGCCCCATACGCTGTCGAAACATATACCTAAGGACACTGCCGTGGCATAATAGGTAGCGCATCTGCCTAGTTGCAAAGAGTGTTTCCTAATCCTGAAAACATAAATACTAGATACATCTCAACACTGTGCTTTGGGATTATTTGAGCTCTTGTTAACCCCCTTGCGCCATTTTATTTGTAGATTTTTAACTTTTGAAGGGATGCCAAACAACTGAAAATCTACCATAACACTGACAGTTTATTTATTTTTCATATTAAGTTCATTCTTGTTCCATTCTTTAAATTTATGTGATTATTTTACTTTTCGTTTTAAAACAAAACATACCACTCTACCTATTTTGCCTTAATTCATGAATAATGTCTACGTGAAGTCTGACAGTATACCGAGTCACCAGATTTCTGGAATGTATTTCGATAACACTCACACAAGGTGAAGAGAAGTTCAACTTATATTGTTATTAATGATGATGATGAATAAAGACACGCGACTAAGCGAGCCTTATTCATTACACTTGGCATTTTGAGAATCTAATGAGTATGTTTTCCGAGATTCCCGCTGCTTGCTTTTAAAATTACCTAAATTAAAAGGTAATAAAGAGATTCTTAGAATAATATATCTCATTGTGAATTAATTACCTTTGAGGAATATGAGTTTTCTCTCATTAGTCGAAATTTGTATAGAAACGTAACATGCGTGAAAGTTAGAAACAAGTGAAAGTATTCCAATCACATGTAAAATGAATTTAAACAAATATCTTATTGAAGCTAAGGGAAGCCGAGGTTTTTGCTACGTTATACCCTTTCTCCACTAGAGGAAGAAATTTCACTAGTTCATGGATTTGTTGTCTAAAAAAGGATTGCTGCTTGTATTGACACCTGCTTTCCTTTATATGGGTATCAAAAGTCCGTGTTCGCAATAAGGAAGAAAGCTAGACCACATATTAAAAAAGGCGATACATACATGCACTTTCATTGTGATCACGTATCTCATTTCTATTCAGCACAGAGGTTTGTTCTTTTGGCGTGCTGGATTTTCGTGCAGAGAAACCAAAGTAGCGGGTTATTCACCTTTTTCCACTTCTTCCAAATCCTCTCCTTCCTTATTTTATACTTTATATTACGCTATAAGGTAGTTTAGACCAATGACATCTATTTATGCCTATTTGATCTAATAAGCACATGTTGGATCAGTAAAAGCGCCTATCCACCTTCACTTCCCATTTTACTCAGTAATGGGATTCTCATATAAAAGGGGAGTAATCCAGCCAAAAGAAAGTCAGAATATCAAAATTTGAATTCCTCTTTCTATTTCTTTCCTACTTTCTATCTTTCTTTTATCTCTAAATTTTATAAATATCGTACTGGAAGATGGAATATAAATTTGAGTATTTCATACTTTAAGTTTAAAACTTTCTAAAATTGTATGAAAATGTTAACAGGTAAGCTGTAAAAGTTAACGCCATTTTCTCAGTTCGATACGTTGCAACGTCAGGTGCACTTACTCCCATACTATTAAAAAATAATATCATGACATTTCTGCAACACGTTTACATGATAAAAAGCTACAAAAACTCGAAGGGATTTGTTTATTACTTACATTCTTTTAAAATACAGTCGTTTCATTAAAATATGGTTTAAAATGTGTATTATTATAAAAATTGCATATTAGGAACCATTTTAAAATGTGTACAGTCGCTTCCTATTATTACAATTAAATTACGATATAAATTAGACGTGCTAAACTTTTGAAGTTGATAGCTTAAAGTAATTTTGAGAAAACTGCACTAAAACGAAATTAATGCAAAATTGCATGAGCAAAATAGGGCAGGCTTACTTCCTTTAAGTGGTATGGTTAGAAAAAACCCTTAAAGAGGGTCCATGTTTCTGTCCTTTAAAGCATCCAGATAGTCAGTTGTTAGTCTTGGAAATTTCGCAAGAACTTTTTCAAACATTTGCGGTAAGCAGACTTATTGTACCATTGGCAGTAACGATACGGCTATCTTCTAATTATATCGTAGCAATAAGGCCTATTTTAGGCAGAGAAAACTAGTAACCATCTTTCTTACCAACACTGGGAATTCATCAAACTTTGGTAGGCTTAGGTTCCGTTCGAAACACCCCTTGAGCTAATTTACTGTAATATTGAGGATCATAACAATAAATTCAAGATTCATCATCAGTAACCACATTAAAAACCAGGTTTGAGGTGCCACCTTGGAATTTTGTTCAGAGTTTTACTGTAAAAATCAATGCGTTGTTGATTTTGATTGGCGGTCACCTTCTGTGGAATCTATCGACAACCAGGTTTTCTCACCTCTAACTGTTAATTTGAAATGTTTTGAATTTTTCCGATTTTACTGATACCTATATCTTTCAATCTTTTACACGCATTTCTCAGTGTCGATATTTCCATCAGTATGGTGTCCCACCACGAAATTCATCACTAAGAGAAATAAAATCTCTTGAATTTGCTGTACCAATTATAAGTTGTTGTAGCTGGTATCTGTCAAGTTTAGACTTCTACTTTCAAAGCCTAAAGAACATATAAGGTATTACGGTTACCTTAGGAGGAAGCGCAAGCAGCAATAATACCTTAGGGCCTCAGTAAACTAATTTCTTTGCTAATGGGATGCGAAAGCTTATTAATCGTTACCACCAAGTGCGCACTTGCGCACGCTCTGGAACGGCGTCTATGAAGAAATTTGTAATTGTTCGAGTCGCAAAAGGACGTGAAACGTCTGATCAGTGACTATGACTTTTACGTATGCACTGCTAGCGTAATAATGAAAGTATCTTTTTCCCCCTTTTACTTTCCTTGTTTCTTTCTTGTTTATTCTCCATAGGAAATGTTTACACTTTTTATTTTCAATGTAAAATAATTGGTACACTATTGGGTAAAATTTCATTAAATCTTTAGGGCACCTCTGTCGAATGTAAACAAAAATTGCACAAGAGGAATGGTTGATATTTACATAAACTTGCAACTCATTATATAAGTATGTATATTTATTTTATAAAAATTGAGTGTTTTATTAATTTATGAATTGTACAAAAAGGATACCCAAGTTATCTAACTTGAATGTTCGCCTGCATTTTTATTGTTTTATTCGTATGTGTAATGAATGATGATTGTGCAAATTAAATCAGTTTTAATCCTGATTTTATAACATTTATTCATGAATATATAATATATGTTATCAAAAAGTACAAAAAATAGGATTTTCATGCTACTCCCTTAAAAATATGAGGAAGTAATACGTTACAGCCTGTTGTTTTTGAAAGCTTAAATTGTTTCATCTGATCCTGTATATTTGCACGCTTACAACTTGTTTCCGGTATTAAAATGTTATTAAGTAAGAGAGGAAAGCAACGTTCATGAAGTCTATGATATAAATAAATAAACACTGTATGCGCTCATATAATCAGAAGAAATAATTTATAGGTATTTTCGTGGAAAGGAAATCCAGCGATAGTTGTATAAGCAATGCTTCACAAAGGTCAGATTTACTGTAGACTATACTTAAAAACCCATATCTGTGCTGTAACAACTCTTACGGAAAACTAAGGGAAAGAACTTCATAAAAGTTACATACAGTTGATATTTTATTTATAACAGTAATGGTTACACTGTTGCCGGGGAGCTTGGAGAGGGAAAACTTTATATCAGTTTTGAAAGCACCACTTATAAGACTTCTATCTTAGTGGACGTCATTTTCTTTATATAAAATACAAGTTCTCTTTTGGCAGTAGAATGCCATGAACCATCCAAATATCGCTAGTAGCACACATTGTCTTGTTCTTTTTCTTTTAATTTGGTCTGTTTTGTTATTACTTCATCATACAAATTAAAGGTTGAAATTCACAACTGCTACTAAAATTCAACAAACTTTAAAACGTACTGTTGATTTTGAAGAAATAAGTGCTATCTTTTACACTAGTTCGTGCATCTCGGATATTTGGAGACATTATTAGATCAATAATACCAGTTCAGGGCCGATGATTGAATCAGAGATCATTAATTTCCTTTCACTGTCGGTTATTGCTATCCTCTACCAAGATATAGCTCCGAAAAGCTCCCAATTAAGACAGATACAGGAAAGAGGCTAAGTTACTTTCTCCTAATATTCCAGCACGGTTTGCTATTGAACTGACAAGACAGGGTAACTCCTGTTGGAAGTAACGCTGACTTCTGTATGATTAAATCAGTACAATTTACTGTCTATCCATCAGAAGAAGGTAAGTGGGGAATGGAGGGCAGAGGAGCTTGAACTGTTTATCTGCTCTGTTAGTGGATCTGCTTACTATGAAATGAGTGTATGAGAGTGGCAATGAGGCACCCATGCTGCCAGATCTAATGCCTGTTTCAGTAACTGCGTGACAAGTGTTATGCATGGGTGAGTTATGTGACAACACTGTATTTTACATGAACCTAGCATCTGGAATGCGAGCATAAACACAACAAAAGCGATTACGTTATGCATACCTCTGCCTGGCCTTCTTGTGCTGGGCAGAGAGTATATAAATAGAACCACTCACTACATTCAGTTTTATAATAGTGCAGTTTTATAA
This sequence comes from Mantis religiosa, assembly GCA_030765055.1. Taxonomy (NCBI): domain Eukaryota; kingdom Metazoa; phylum Arthropoda; class Insecta; order Mantodea; family Mantidae; genus Mantis; species Mantis religiosa. The sequence continues at coordinate 84,165,525 of CM060948.1, forward strand.
TAGTTTTTTATAATAGTTTTATAATCTCACATGCCACGAAACTGCCACGACTTGCGCACAATTTGAATGTTTCATGCTCCAATAAAAGCATTAGTAAGATAATTCCCTAGAAATTACATGCATATCTTAGTTCCAGTGTAAAGGAATGATCTTACTTCATTCACATCCTTGGTAAGAATGCCTTTAATATTGGTTTCCAGCTTATTACATTAGCATGGCCTGTTTCTGTGTCTAGGTAACACCCAGAGCTGGGATCTTCAATGAACATACTTCCTTTAGTTAATCATGGTTTTCATATCGACTCCAGGTGGAATTAAATTACACAGCAGCAACATTTTTCCCTGTGGCTTTAGTAAGTAGATATGTTTCCGACATTTAAGAGCATAAAGAGCGTCATTGTAATGAATGATACAAGACCCGAAGATATACACGGAGTTCAAAGTGCCGATGTTAAAATAACCGCAGTGATAACACCATCATATAATGTTTTGCATGGCTTGATAAATTTCATTTAATTTCCGCCAAAAAATATAATATTGTTAATTTAGTTTCTAATTCACCTAAATATGATGTAGGGGCAATTGCTTGTAGGTTTTTTTTTTAAATCCATGAAAATGTTCACCTCCAATACCCTATTAATTGACCATTGAGTTGAGAGAGTGACAGTGAGCGGTTAAGTTATATCAAAGCAAGAATCCGAAACAGTTATGAGTTTATTTTAAACTTGTTCAATATAGAGAGATCCAAATTTATTTTGAGATACGAGGGGTATCGTAAAGTTTTAATTATCACCCGGTAGTTTTTATACTAGAGTGATGAAGGTTTTTCAGTGTCATCATTGATCCCTTGGGACATAATGTTGGTAATTTCAGTGATTTGAGTCCTTTTCCCGGGAAATCCATGATGAAATGACGGCTCTTTATGAAATGATTTACCATCGTATGGCACTACTGTGAAGTGGAAAAGGAATTTTCAAACTGGTCACATGTCCCTGACAGATGAACCAAGAGCTGGCAGACCATCAATGAGAGACGATGCTGTCACAGTGAAGGAAGTGGAGTGTTTAATACTGGAAGACAGACGAGTAACCATCCAAATGATCATGAATAAGACACATCTTAGTTATGGTAGTGCGTGGAAAATTATTCATGATGAACTGCACATGTCTAAGGTGTCTGCACAGTGGGTTCCACGTTTGCTAACCCCTTTCCAAAAGCAAACGCGGCGTGAGCTTTCAAGAGAGATGTTGATGCTGTTGGAACAGGATGAAGATGACTTTTCTGATCGTCTGGTAGCTATTGATGAATTCTGGATCTATCAGTATAATCCAGAGACAAAAACCATGAGCATGGAATGGAAATATGACGATTCCACTCGCCGTCCCAAAAAAGGCAAAGGTGCAAATGTCAGCTGGGAAGGTCATGCTTTCAGTTTTCTGGGACTATCGTGGAATCATCCTTACAGATTATCTTACCAAGGGTTAAACCATCACTGGAAGATACTACTGCAATCTTCTGGACATGTTACGAGCAGCTCTGATTAAGAAACGACGCAGTATGCCCTTCAAAGGTGTTCGTCTTCTGGCTGAAAATGTACCAGCTCATTCATCTCAAGTTGCAGTTGACAAAACAAGGGAATGTGGCTTTGAAACCTTACAGCATCCGCCTTATTCGCCCGATCTCACACCAGGTGACCTTTTCTTGTTCCCGGAAATGAAGAATCAGTTGCGGGGTCGCTGATTTTATAACACAAATGACGTCATTATTGAAGTGGAATAGTGGTTTAAAGCGAATTCTGCAGGCTTCTAAAATCAAGATATTCGGAAGGTCAAGAAATGCTGGGAAAAATCTATAAATCTGGATCGTGACTACGTAGATAAGAACTAACAAGCACATATAAAAAATCTCTATCACATTTTAAAGGGTGATAATTAAACTTTACGACACCCCCTCTTAAATAATTCTGTTATGTATGTTAAGTTATATTATCATGTATATTATGTATTGTATACTAATAATAATTAATATTGTTATGAAATTTTTGCACATGTTCAAGGGATAATATAAAAGTAGCATTGAATAACAATAGCTTTTGTGTTACATTTTCAAGACGATCTCTACATGGCATCGCTTAATTTTTACACAGCTTGTGTAAAGTATTTCACGAAGCCATAATTTTCCACCTCATCTACTTCATTTTAAACGAAATAAACATTAATGAAATATTTTCAATATGCGTATTGTTTCTCCAATTATGAATGTCTATAATAGTTGAGCTGATGTCTTATGATAAACGTACCTGGTATCACATCATTGACTTTACTACAATTCTGTTTCCTCTCAATAGTGTTGCAAATTTGCTTTTCTTTATCTGTAACAATTCTGTAAATGAAATTTCGAAAATAGTGCCACAACTTCAGCATTAATATCCTGTTGACATGACAATATCGTGTCCTAAAGCTAGCTAGTCCAGTCACAGAAATATGCTTCCCTTGTTTTCTTTAGATCTGTATGTAGTAGTGTAACAAACTAAAATGCCAATTACTACATTTTATGTGCCACTTTAGCACTTATCGTAGCGCAGACGTTACACTTGAGAGAATGTTGCACACACTTGGGACAAACAAACCTGATCTGTCAAACTGAATCACATTTGTACTACTGAGTCACAATTCACAACTGAAATTCCGTACTGTTCACTTGCAACTGTCCGCGGAACGGAGTTGGATTCTAAACTCAACTGATAATGTAATTCTGCTACTGTATGCATCGTGCACATTCAGCTCCTTATGTGCTCCTTGAACAAAACGAAAACATTCTGGAAGCGGGACTTACTCGAAACTGTCAAAACAAATCCTCTGGAGTGGAAGCGGTGCATAATGGCTATTGTTCTGCATGAGCTATTGTTCTTAGGGAGACCACCCATCAGCTGTACTTAGGCCCAGGTAGCCCAGTGTGTACAAGAGTCATTTGATAAGTCTGGTAGATTTCCAGGAAGAGATGGAAATTTTTTGTTGCAATTTTGTGAGTGGTAAGCTTGATTATTCAAAATATTGTACAGAAAAGTTGAACTGATACAATATACAGTTTATTGTTGACAGCCATCTGAACTGGTCAGTTGTGATAGCTGCGATTTAAAATGGAAAAAACAGGGTTTCGTGCTGTTATTAAACATTTTCATTTAAAGGGCTGCCGCACAAATCAAAACTGAAATGGATGAAGTTCACGCGGACTCTGCACCAACATTGAAGACCATTTACTTTTGTATCAATGAATTTAAAAGTTGTTGTAGAAGCACCAAAGGTGAATCGCACTCTAGTTGCCCAATTGTGGTCACCACATAGAACACCATTGAAAAATAATCCACAGTCTGATTATGCAAGACCGCCGAATCAAAATTTGTGAGATTGCTGAGGCTGTAGATATCTCAGCTGAGCGCGTGCACAATATCTTGCATGATAAATTGTCAATGAAAAAGCTGTGTGCAAGATGTGTGACTGTGCACAGACACAGTCGACCAAAAACGCATCCAAAAGAAAATTTCTACCTACTGTCTGGCAACGTTTAATTGCAATCCTCCAGAATTTTTGCATCGATATGTGGCCATGGATGAAACTTGGAGCAGTCGAAACAATGGACAGAGGCTGGTGAAAGTGCACCAAAGAAGGCAAGGACCATTTTTCAGCTGAACGTGATGACCATAGTTTTTTGTTATTCACAAGGAATAGTCCTCATAGACTACTTGGAAAAAGGCATAACCATAACTGGAACCTATTATGCTTCATTGTTGGATCGTTTGCAACATGAGGTGACTGAAAAGAGACCGAGATTGAGAGGCAAAAATGTGCTCTTTCACCAGAATAATGTGCCATCGCACACATCAGCAATCGCAATGGCGAAAGTGCATGAGTTAGGCTTTGAATTGGTTCTTCATCCACCTTACTCACCAGACTTAGCCCCAAGTGACTTCTTCCTGTTCCCAAACTTTAAAATTTGGCCTGGTGGTTAGAAATGTTCATCAAATGAAGAAGTGATAGTCACCGTCAACGAGTATTTTGCAGACCTTGACGGAACACATTCTTCCGACGCGATGAAAAAGCTGGAGCGTCGCTCTGGACCAAATGTATAGCCATCAATGGAGACTACGTCGAGAAATAAAGTTAGATGTTCACGAAAAATATAATCTTTTTTACTAGACTTATCAAACGACCCTCGTGTGTGCTGACCCAGGCAGCACATATATATCCTCGCGCCGCAATGACAGTGCTTTCAACATTAACAGCATACATTTTTTTTCACAAATGTGAATGCCATTTTCTACGTGTGTTGTAGGATAACCCCTAAACCATACGTTGATGCCTTTCTACATTGCTGCAAAGAATGCACACAATTAAAATATTATTTATCAGAGCGCGAAAACGCTTATCTGGTACGCGGCCACATGGGTTCTTCCCTGCATATTACTCTATTACATACTTTCACAGTTGCTACATCCACTAACTTGAGGGGCTGATACCGAATCTCTGTTAGATTGGTTCTACGAACAAGGTTTACTCTTAGGTTATGATTTCCCCTGAAGACACATGTTGGATAACTCTCACATCTTTTGACCCTGGTCTATTTTACCACCTATTACTTCGTTTTCATTAAACATCTCTGCAGACCTGAAGTGTTACTGTATTGTTACATTTCTCTAAAATATGTTTTAGTCAGTATACGTTTCATTACTACAGAACTACTCCTTCGTTTCTTCCCATCGCCAGGTCCAAATGACCTGTCAACGGGCCTATAAGTCTCAAACACTCACTTATTCACTCATTCAGTCTTACAAACGTAACTGTTCTTAATATAGGTTGTGGTTTACACAGGGAGTGTTTTGATAAATTAGTATGCCTTTTTTTCAGATGAGTGCCACAGAGCCGACATTGCCGAAAGAACTTGAAGGCGCTTCCCTTGAGCTGGATATGTGCTCAAACACGGTTGCTGAAAACGCAATATCACAGGAAGGCCAGCTGCAGAACGTGAAAGATGAAGGTATGTTGATATTCTGTTTTTCATGTGGAGTTTAGCGTTCTATGATTAAGAACAACTTCTGTTCCCAGATAGATATTAAATATATGACAAAATTTATTATATGAAAATAACAATGTTTTTTTCCCATAAGCTCAGTTCTACAGAAAATGTATATTAATGATTAAGTTAATCTATGCCTCACTTTGCACAAATAATCCAAATGTGACTTACGCTAATTTACTTTCCTGTTCAGTAATCTATAACCGAGAAACAATATCGTTTCTCACAAGAAAAACAGTTGAACTTCATTGTCAAATCGTCAGTACTTATGGCAATTACTGACAAGGCTGTAATTGCTGAGGCGGTAATTGCTTTCAGAAGCTATAATACGTATTTCAACAATAAAACAAATTATAGAGTATTGGGTTATTATATAGAATATATTATCCGTCGCATACTAACATGCCATCCATCCGAAGAGCTATGTACTGAATTAACAATCAGTCGATGACCAAAGAATCATGACAGGCTTATTAAAATGCCTCTCTGACAGCGGCATGTTAGATCGACTCAAAGTAATGACTGCATTGTTATTATATGGGAACAATTAACCTCACTTTCAAGTAACCTTGTGTACAGCTGATTTACTTCTGCATAAGCAGCATACGGAACCAAAGCAGGTATACTTAACAAAAATAAAGCCAGTTCCAAATAAAGTTGATGCGATCAGCAACAAGTGTTGCTAGAAAGTGATAGGGTTGCACTTTTTAATGGATAGTTGATATCTCTACCAATAAACCATAGATGTGTTATACTCCTTAACATTATTACTGATCTCCTTAACGCAGATATCTATCTGTAAATGTTGCTCGTATAGCTGAGTCTCAAAGAATGGCGTCAAGAACATTTAGGATTATGAATGTTTCTGAAAAATCTGCAAGTAAAGGAACGCCGAGGCTCTCTACATATAAGAGCGGCCAAAGTTCGGTGCATGCAGCTTCCCAAAGCAGCACCTGAGTAAAACTGACCTCTACGTTGTGTCATTGAATATCAAGAAAGATTCGGATTATTTTAACGGAAGTTTGAAGCCCTTATCGATCATAAGTGTCTGTGGTGAGGGAACACGCCCTCCAATATGTTCATGTTTTTTTCAGCTAATTTATTCAATATAAGTGCAACATTCCTCCTCGCTGCGTTTTGAAATATCAAGTAACGTTAAACTCGTAATAGCAGATATGGCGACAGAAAAAGTAATACTTAATGTAACAATCCAAGCCATAAACTACAATGATTATGAATATCTCACTCCTAATATTAATATACCAGAAAAATCCATCTTTAATCTGAAAGAACGTTCTCAAAATTAGCCAGTAAAAATAAAACTAAATCAGGGCGGTTTTTAGTACTACAGAAAAGGAGAACCCCTTAATTATTTCTCCGTAGAGAATATCCTGGTAAAAGAAAACAAAGCTTTAGAATTCAGTGATTATCGAGTTGTTTTTTGAAGTAAGCAAATATACATATTCAAGAAGACAATACGCACACGCTTCTCTGTGTCAAATGAGTGTTCATGCACAGTTTGAGTTGAAATACTTTGAAGAATGAAAACACTGAAATAAAGTTCTATTTTAAGATATTGCTTTGATGAAAATCATAAATATTTAAAAATGTTACCGTTTAAATTTAGTGCTCTCATGCTACATTATTAATTTCTGACATAAAATCTTTGTACTCAAGTGGTCGTATTAATGATTCCATGTCCTTTGGATAAATCACAACTACAAATTAATTTATATCAATCTCCCAGCACGTCCAGTCATACTAAATAGTGTGCGTACCACAATTTTAATTGACAGGCTAGAGAACCAGATATTAAGAATTGCGCAGTAAGAAAGAATATGTATATAAGGTTAGGAGCTCAGAAGTAGTCAGCTATATGGGCTTCATGTAACGAAGCACAGTACACAACTTCCAACGTGAGATAAACCTGGTGAGGTAAACCTGGGCGACTCGCATCTTCTGCTGGTCTGCTGGTCTGTCTAAGCTGCTCTTGTGTTCTTAGGAATAGGCGAGGCACTCTCAGGAAGGAAAGTGGGCTCAGCAATCCCACCAAGTGCCAGGAGATATCTTTCCAAAGCGCAAACACCACCAAATTCTGAAACACATCAAAGGCCGTCGCCTCAAATTAAAGCTTAAAAAAAGTTGTGGGGAAAATGGTTACAAAATTCCCAGTAGAAAGGGCACCACCCCTGGATCGCCTACCATTCCAAGGAGAACAAAAACATGGTTGAAACGGCAAATCTGACAGGAAATCAAATCGGAGAGCTTTTGAACGCGAGCTTCACAAATTAACGCATAGCCAGTTCGCTCGGTTATACTTGGAAAGTAGTTTATTCTCAGTGTTCTGGAATCTTCTGTAATTCTCATTCGTAAAATTGAAACTTTCAATGACAACTTTACAAAGCTCCTCTTGTAATGGATTAGTTAAAAGTAGCATATGCCTACACAAATAGGTCTTGATTTTTTAATTAAAAATAAAAGGTTACTATGTGTTAAAGCACTTAATATAAGCAGAACCTTTCATCATTATTATTTAAAAGGTGACACTATAGATACGAAATAATATTTCAAGAACAGTTTGACGAAATATACTAAAAACTTGTTAACTTTTCTACATGCATTAGAAGTTGTATGATAATGAAAACAAAATTACAGACTTAATGTTTCCATGATGCATTGCCTTAAACAGAATGTGACCATTGTAACAATGTCTTACAACTTATGACTTTTTCTTGCATCTTTGTCAATTAAAGTCAGATTACACATATTTAAATAATAATCTTAAATTGTTAACTGAAATATATAGTTAATGGTCTCAGTAAGCACTTTAATATACTTTTGCGTTATAGCTCTATTTGTTAATAGTAAACGTTACATTTAAAATATGATGATTCATTATATAATATTATGATATTGATTTGCTAAATGTTTTGAGTGTTTTTAAACTAAAGTATGTAATGTTAAATTATACTAGAAGTATGTTTGCCACCGTGTTCATAAGCAATGGACATAATTATTCGTACAGGAAATGATACCCCGAATGACATCTACCCATTGATGGAAATACTAAATACTGCCTGTATGTAGGGACCCCATCCTCTGTACTTTCCTGGCTCCTTGGGACGGCCGCCCGCTGTCTGCTCTCGCCTCATCATTCCTCCCGGGGATCCCATCTGGGAGCATAGGTACAATAGACCAAGACTGTTCGCAGTGCCGTATCCCTCCGTAGTATAAGAAAACTAATGCCCTGTAGACACATTGAAAAGCTGGATCTACAAGAAACAATACAATCGCGTATCTCTTGAGTGGCAAATCGGTGCCTCCATGCGCTGCCGTTCATCTACCTATGTAAGAGTGGACAGGCGCGTTGTTTCTCCCCGAGATAATGCTAAATTTCAAATTACACTTGCCGACAAGGTTTTTTTCACAAGAGATCTGAATAGTGAATCTAGTGGCATTTTCCATCCTGAATTCAGATATGTAGTCATAATTTTCCCATTAGGCATAGTTTTTCTGTAAAAGCTACTTTTCAAAATATGACTTTAGCGTTTTCTTTGACCTGTCATAGGAACCGTTACCTCATATGTAGCTATTTTACTCAAGCTGTATTATTGAAATTATTTGCAATATCATGCTGAAGCGCAATAAAACATTACTGTGCAGGTTCATTGATGTTCATTGTTGTTGTTTAGACATGTTCAGACCTGTTTGGCATTGTGATGTGTCAGTATTGAACTGACTGTGAGATTGTTGAGTAGTGAAATATTTCCTTCCTTTCTGTTTAGAAGTGTATTGTGTGTGTTGTGCATGTTGTATTTCTGTGCTTTATTTTTTCATCATGCCAAGAAATTGTGTAAATCATGCAGATAATTTCTGCTATATTTGTGGTGAGCTGACCTTCAAGTCTCAGAGGCGAAATTTGACCCCACTTGTAAAGAAGTGTTATAAACTTTACTTTGGCTGTCAAGTTGGTGATTTTGATAAGAGCTGGGCCCCAAATACATGCTGTGTTTCGTGTGTTAGACTACTGACTGGGTGGAAAAATGGTACACATCATATATGCCATTTGCAATTCCCATGATTTGGAGGGAACGGAAGGAACTGACTGTTATTTTTGTTTGCCAAATATTAAAGAAATCACATTTAAAACAAAATATACAGTTAAGTATCCGAATTTGCAATCTGCAATGAGACCTGCCTTACACAGTGAAGAGTTCCCCGTACCAGTATATGCAGATACGACCTTAAGTGATAACTCTGGTTCTGACCTGACTGAAACTCCAAATGATTCAGATGAAAATAAAAATGATCTTACATCTGAAGCCAGTAGCTGTTCATCAGAACCATACTTTCCCAATCAGCAAGACCTTAGTGACCTGATTCGCGATTTAAATCTGTCTAAACAGCAAGCGGAAGTTTTAGCTTCCAGACTCAAAGGGTGGAATCTACTGCAAAAAGATGTAAGAATTAGTAGATATCGTAGCCGCCATAGTGTTTTCAAAGTATACTTCTCTGAAGAAAATGGTATTGTGTTTTGTAATAATATTTGTTCAGTTATGGAAACTCTTGGGCTTCAACACCGGCCAGATGAGTGGGATTGTTCATAGACTCCTCTAAAGTAAGTTTATAGGCTGTGCTGCTACATATTGGCAATGAACTTCCATCAATACCGGTAGCGCATGCCGCTGACATGAAAGAGACATATGAAAATATGAAACTAGTTTTAGAGAAAATACAATATGGAAATATGAATGGAATATCTGTGGTGATTTAAAGGTCATTGCTTTATTGCTTGGTTTGCAACTTGGGTTCACCAAATTTTGCTGTTTTTTGTGCGAGTGGGACAGCAGAGATAAGTCTCACTACGTTAGAAAGTCATGGCCAAAACGTGAATCTCTTATCCCTGGCCAGAAAAATGTGGCATGTGTCCCTTTAGTGAAGCCTGAAAAAAATATTTTACCTCCATTGCATATTAAGTTAGGAGTTATGGAAAATTTTGTCAAAGCTATGGATAAATTTTCTGATGGATTCTTGTACTTGAAATCGAAATTCCCCAAAGTCAGTGATGCTAAATTGAAAGAAGTAGTTTTATAGGACCACAAATCCGATCATTAATGGCTGATGAGCACTCCGAGGGACTGTTAAATCCACTGGAGAAAGCAGCCTGGCTGTCTTTCAAAAGTTTGTGTTGCAATTTTCTTGGAAACCATAAAGCAGAAAACTATCATGACATAGTGGCTGATCTTCTGCATTCTTATAAAGCTATGGGATGCAAAATGTCTTTAAAAATTCACTTCTTGGACTCTCACTTGGACTTCTTCCCCGAAAACCTTGGAGCTGTCAGCGATGAACACGGTGAGCGTTTTCATCAGCAAATTTCTACAAGGCAAGTGGAGTTCCAATATGCTGGCTGACTACTGTTGAACTAAAATGAGAGACGTTCCAGGTGCAAAATATACCCGAAAATCACTATCTACCACTTTCTAGGTAAGTCAGAATCAGTAGTTATAATTTTGAGTTAGATAGCTAGTTATGGATTTTTTGGAATATTATAAAAAAATTCAAATGAATATCACACAAAACTCCTGCCCGATGGGGAAAAAAGTGTAATTATATTTGAATTCAGCACTAAAAATACTTTTAGAATCTGTTATTTTAATTCTTGTGGAGGAAAAAAAGTTAATTTTGTCGACCAGTGCAATATGAACATGTCAAATATACCTTCCGTTATAAAGGAGCTTTGAAATAATGCCCTCCTCCCACTCTTGTGTCTAATGAGTCCTAGCAACTAATGAGCATACTGAAAACTCGACGAATATCTGCAGCCAAATTTTTGGATATATGCCCCTGATATTGTCCTCTAATTCGTCGAGTATATTAAAATTTGTTACCTTAATTATCTTTAAGCATTCACTACGGATAACTATTACAGGACTTTCTATCTGTAGAGCGAAATCCAGAAAGTCTGTTATAGAAGTTGAGGTAATTGTTCTAAATCGCTCCAACAATCTATAATATGTCAGTTCGTTAATAGCAGCGATACGATGGAACTGTTCTACAAATTTGACTTAATACACTACGTATGGGTTTGTTTAGAGCAAACCACCTTCTGGAGTGTACAACATGTATGGGCATTCCTGGTAGCAAATGTCAAGTGACACTCCTAAGAAAGGGCTGTTTTATATTCTGTAGCACGTAGTGATGCTGCAATCCATTGGGTGTCGGTGTATGTGTGAGTATTAAAACATGTATCACCAAATTTAGCCTTTCTAATTAGAAGCTACCATTAACAAAGCATACTAGACAACAAAATATATTATTATATAGTTTAAATTGTAAACTATACAAATAACGTTTACAAACTTCAATTATATAAACCACTGCCGAAAAATAACTGCCATCTATATATGGAAACGACACTTATCTAAAGCAAATAAATTTGTATGTAACAATAAATTAGTTTGCTTACCGAGCAATTGATTGATGTAGCCAGTGGCACTCTAATATCACTGAGGGCCACTGTTTTAATAGAACAATTCTTTAATTAACATTCTCTGTAAAATCATCATCATTCAATATTTTTTGTTTCACTCCTTTATTGTACGTACACTAATGAGCTAAGCATTTTAAACTCCAAGTATACCTTAACGTTTAATAAATTGGCATCTCTAGCGTTTCAGAACTATAAATGGCATTATGCCACTGCTCGCATAGAGAGGTAGCTATTGTGTTAACCCTTCACGCATGTCGAGTTTTTTTTAATAATTTACGTCCTCCAAAGTTAAGTCATATCCGACGATGAATGGAGTGGGTGAAATGATGCTCAAATGAGCCCAGGGTCCATAGAGCTTAGAGTTACCCAACATTCGTCTTTCAGGATAAGGGAAAAAACCTTATCCAGGTAACTCACTCTGGCCGAGATTCGAACTAGGGACCTCTTGAACGTGAGGTAGACATGCTACCACCACGCTACCGAGGCGGGCAATGTCGAGTTACTTTCACTAAATGAACCCAAACACTCGTAACCTTACAGGGGGCGACTGATAGCAATCAGAGATAAAATTTCGGAATAGGCTATTAAATATGAAACATGAGCTCAAATATGCATATTCTTCGATCTCTTGCAGGCCTCTAGTTGGCGTTCCAGTATTGCAGAGATCGTAGTTTCATATGCTAAGTCCAGCTAATCTGACTTAAGGCTTCCCGCTGTCTTCCTCAGTCCGTTTTAATCAAGAGGAAATGTAGTGGTAGGTATCTAGGGATTTCTCTACCATTCATCTAACTCTGTGCGTTTCCTCTCCCATGCATATGAGTAACGAATAGACTTAATGCTTTAAAATATATGAATTATTCATAAGCTCCTCCGATGCTTATACATTGCTTTGAATGTAGAAGGCAAGCTGTGCACATGCATTCTGTAGTTATGTTTATTGGTCTTTTTCCATATTCTAAGACCAAAGGAACATGGAATTACTGCTATCCATTCAGTTCGTTTTAGAAAACCTTACTCCCTTTCGGCATTTTATGACAAAGGTATAGGAGCAGTCAACGATTAAATCCCAAATGCTAATGATCCAGGGTGAGAGAGGTACAGATGTTCGTCTAACTGGTGACTCTATGTATCGCACAGAGTGAGCATTAGCTTTCTGTAAAATGGTATGTACCATATATTTGTTATGGCATTACCCTTTGCTTCAATTTAGTGTGACATTGTCTAAACCCATGGACAATTATAGGCATAATATGATGTGTTTCGTTCACGTGAGTATCTCCAATTACTGTGGTTCCTTTATATATGCCCTTTATAAACTATTCTTACAAAAGCTTGGTTTTCTATTAACTTCACGCTAATCCAGATAAAACTTTGCGTAAATTTATTCATTACACATTTTGTTGCGGATATAAAATGGAGAAAGAAAGCCGATTGAGTCAGGTGTTAAATTCCGGATCGTTACATGTTGACCTAAAAGTTCCATACTCTTTCGTGGAAAACAACGGAAATGCAACATCAATTTAAAAGTGATAAGCATTGCCTTTCAAAACAGTGATATTGGATATCTGGGAAACGGCTGATGCAACAAAATAATGTCTTGAAGAAATATACAGTTATTGTGTAGGTAATATGTTTTTGTATGTGCTGCGTCTATATTGATTAACATTTGTAACAAAACTTGTCAAGTGCAATACGTCTCATTTTACGTATCGGAACGAATTTCGATTGCAGAATTGACTTGACATGCTAACCTAGAGTTTTGCGCTTGACACATGTAACATGCTGGGTGTTTCCGCTTTCGATGGAAAACATATTAATTCGCCCTTCATATGTGATGTAGAGAGCTTCGGAAGTTTCGGGTGTGTAACCATAGCAACGGCGTTGTTCCGAGCCAGACACTCTAGCTCTGTGCTAAGCAGTTCCGTTGTTCCCTCGTGTTATTCTGTGTTCGTATCTTGAATTGTTTTCCTCCGCGTGAAGCTACAGAATAGACGAAAAGAAATACCTTTCGTTAATCAATAGTATTGTGTTTAGGCCATAATTGTCATGTAAAATGTACGACGTCAGGATAAACTAGGCGCACAATTATACTGAATTATGTGCAATTTATGGTCATTCAAGAGGCAATATCAAAAAGATATGGGTTTACTGCTCTTACAATATAGTACAGTACAGAATAGAACATAAAAAATATGAAAAGCTTCGAATCTAGCAGCTGGAATGGTTGACCTGAATGAGTTATTTGTTTAAGTACTGCTGCTACTTAATTGCTCAAAACAAGGCTGAAGTCACATTCGCTTATTCTCAAAAAATAAAAAATAAAAAAGGCATTAAAGCTAAAACTTTCCCAGTCATTGAAAACATTTTCACTCCTGCGCCAATTAACCAGAGATAACCTCGTCCATATTCTTCTTCTTTTCTACTTCCTTTTCATTATATATCAAGCACAAACAATAATGCCAATTAACAAATCCCAATAACCCGATTCCGTTGTCAATTAAGTGAGAGATTTTGCTGTCCCAACAAGTCAACCGGTGTGAATGGAATAGTTAAGAGCTGTAACATATCGAAGACATTCGACATGTTAAATGAAACGTTTTGTTAGTTGCTAAATGGTAACTGTATATATTGTATTGACCAGTGTGGACTTACAGCCAGCCAGTCACAGCTTTGTACACAAATTAAAAAAATGCTCGTCCTAAGTAAGAGCTAATCATATCCATCCTTATAAAATTCAACATATGCATTTTATTTATCATGTGATATCTGAAACATATAATCCTATTATTTCAAATAAAATAATTTAAGTTATTTTTAATATAAAATATTTCGAGTAAAAGGTCTTCCGTGTAGCAACTAGATAATTCCTTTCTTTAAAATCTTTTATAGTGTCCATCCTTGGAGACTTTTCAACTTAACTGCTAAGTTTGGTATTTATATTATGTTTAATTTTTTTGTATTGTTCATAGGTGCATGTGTGAGCGCATAAACTGTCTCTTCATACAATTGCTTTATTTTTAAATCGAGAACCTCATCACATGTGCTACTCATCATGGAATTTTGCACGGGTAGCACAAAATGTAAAAGTACTAAATTAACCTTTTCTCCAATTTTTTCTTCATCACAATTCACCCTTGAAGCTTTCTGTGACAGAACTCTGACCTGAGTCACGCTGCTTATGTACTAGATTTAATAATTCGAACTATTAGAAAGTTATTAACTTAAGCGCAGAAAGGCGACATGTGAGTCGTTACATGAGAAAAAAGACCTTAAGCAGACCAAAATTCCTTAGTTCATAAAATATATTCTGCTGCTGAGAGTAAAATCGATAAAATAATAATCACATAGATAGAAGTTCCTTACTAGGGATTTAAACAGATATTACAAATATGACGGAAAGAAATAGGCTTACGTTGAGCTTGAGGAATATATCAGTGAACTTCTTTGTGGATACGGAACTTTGGATGGGGTTCAACATTTGCAATTTCATTTAGACCGAGATTCTTCTGTAAGATACTAATGGCAGATGAAGCGTGATTTGCAAACTTGAATGTTTTAAAACACGCAAAACTCCTGTGTACGCATTCACTTTCCTTAAAGCAACTTTCCTTTCAGAATGATTCACCAGCAACGTGCATTAAAGTTTTGTTTTTTCTCCGGAAAGTTGTCCTTAATATCTAAATTGAAAAGTAATTTTACTTACAGGGTGCATTTCACATAGCTCTCATTTCAGTAATTCGTGATTAGTGTAAATTACTTTAAAACTAAACACATCATACGCGTTATTTTTTACTAAGAACGGTGCTTTTACTTCGTTCATAGGATAGTTGGCCTGTCACGCCAAGCATTGGGGCTTCACCTTTGTCGGTTCTACGTTGCCAAATATTGTATTGTATTTATACTATATTGTATACTATATTGTATAAAATGTATTGTATATTATTTCTTTTATTTAAAATTCCTGGAGATATTTAGTAGTATATAACTCTCGTTCTTACTGTATATGGCACCATAATGAAGTCCGCCTCTGTTGTGTAGGGGTAGCGTGCGTGCCTCACATTCCAGAGGTCCAGAGTTAGATTCTCGGTCAGGGTGAATTACCTGGATAAGTTTCGTTTCAAGATTTTTCCTAATTCTGAAAGATAAATGTCGGGTAAGTCTAAGCTCTGTGTACCCTAAACGCATTTTAACATTTTTTCGCCTCTTTCATTCATCGTTCTACATGAGCTAAAAAGTAAGTGAACATCAGTGATGTTGTTTTCAAATTTTCGGAGATGAACAATTTATTATGTACCCTTTACTGCTCTCCTCAATGACACAGTTGGCAGTTTAAAATGGACAATTATACCCCTTCCATCTGCGTGCGAAAGTGTACCCCACCCTTCTTTACTATTAATAGAAAAACAGATGCAATATCAGTTATATTGACATCTTCCAGTAATCCCTGAAGCAGAGTTCAACTTTTAAGTAGTGCTTTTAGATTTTCTCTGAAATACATTACATAACTTCAATAGGCATAAACATGTTCAAATAATGCTGAAACGGAAATTGCCAAAGTCTGCTGGACATTATTACCAATCTATTGACATATGTTCAAGGATATAAATATCGACACAATGTCAATTGCTGAGATATCTTAAACAAATCACTTTTAACTGTGGAGGGAACCGAAAATCAGTTGTGTGTTTAATTGCAGTTACGGCCTGCAGTCCTGAGTACGATGGGGTAATGTGCTGGCCACTGACTCCAGCAGGGGCAACCGCATCCCAACCTTGCTACACCTCTCTGTTAGGATCATCCGTCGCCTCCGGTAAGTCAGTGATGAACTTTCGCAACACACACTAACCGATTCAAAAGCTATTGTGAATATTATAACAAATCCGACTGCTTCCACTAAGGTGAATTATAGGTATATCCGACAAGTGCTAGATGGCAAATTTAAGAACGGCGAATTTATAACTGACCTTTTTTTAACCCTCGGCCACGTAAGGTTTTAGAATGCTGGTATCGTAGGAAGAAGACCAATTCCACTGCTTTCTGTTGTTTATGTGACATGAAGTGCTGGTTTGGTATTCGGTGTGTTCTGAGTGTGATTGTTATGGAGGTTACGCGCTAATTAAGCGAGATCTCTATGTGACTAGAGGAGATAATAGACGTTCCGTTTTCGACAGGGAGTGACCAGAAGTAAGAAAGCGAGACCTGTGTTCAACATTCCAGTGTGCGAAGTGAAAACTGCTTTCCACGTGGTTCATTATATCGCCACGCGCAAACGAAGGAAAATTAGTCATTATGCATACTATTTAAGTCCCGCTGATGTCAGAAATGTGATTTCAAAGACATGGTGGACGAAATCCTTAAAGAATTTTACTCAATATCAAGACCGTGAAACAGGGAAGCGAGAAGTTAGGGTTTGAAATGAATAGTATAAATTCCGCTATGGATAAAATGAAAAGTTTCGTAATCTGGACTGTTGAAAATGGGAAATGAAATGAATAGTATAAAAGAAGAGATGAAGTAACTGGAAGAAGTAAAATGTTAACTCGGTTTTCACATTGATTCTATAAAATTTTTGATAAATGCTATAGTTGAAGTTCGAAAGGCGGTATTTCAAAGGAGTTAGAACAAACTAAATCTGACACTGGAGCAAAAATTAATGCAGTGGAAAAGCGCATAAATTAGCAAGAAAACCTATTACACTAGTAGATATATGAAGGAAAACAACACGTTGTTAGAGATTGCAGTGAAAGAGCATTTGAAGTAGCAGAAGAAAGGAAATCAAGAGGATGATGGGCCATGCAATATAACAGATGAGCTAGGGCTACAACCTGGAAGCCAAGAAGGGACAAAGTTTAAGACGCTCGCTAATGCAAAACCAATGAAACCCAAATTCGACGGCACTTTATCGTATGTGGTGCTGCAGCAGCTTTAGGCCATCGCTACCAGAATGGATGGGCCCTGGAAGAGATCGCGACTCAGCTTGGGCAACCATTCACATTGTCACTTCTTTTACAATTGACAGCACTAACTAGAGGGTCCTTAAAGAATATGCTAATCCATTTGCAGGCTCTTTGTTCTGTGCAAGAGAAGGGAGAGTTGCTAGTGAAATGGTACCAGAAGGGATACATTTAAGTCCTTACCTCACAAACATACAACACATTTCTCATTTTTTTTTCTATACAAAATGGGTCCATCACTTTTCTAGCACCTATCACACAGCACACTTAATAAAAGTTCAGGTCGTACTAGTGGTAGTGATAGATATAGTAGTAGCAACAATAGCAGTATTAGTCTGTAGGGGCAGATTTCCCTAAAAATGGGCTAAAGTTAATACACCTACTTAAAAGTATATAAAATTTACTATATTCTTTAAATGAAATGGTACCAAACTCATCATACAAAACGATAGATGCAATTTATATATATCCCACAATGACAGTATGATTTTTCAGTACTTCATTTCTTCAACAGCGTAGTAAACATAAGCTGTACAAATTTGGTTAGCTCCTTGGATTCCAAATAAAAATAATTTGCTTAGTGGGAAAATGTTCTATTACTTTTTATTACTTAAAATTGCAGCAATTCAAACTTTAATTTATCTACATAAAAATATAGCATTTTTATGTTAGAATAATATTTTATTCGGGTATTTTGGATAGATGATTATAAGTTTGATTTTTTACATCTTGACAGGTATCTAATTTCACATTGTTGCAATTTTGAGTAATTCTCACTTAATTAACTGTTGGACTGCTTTAGTCTTTTACTGTATACTCAAAAATGTTTTACCATTATAAAACATTTTCATTTTTGTGTAACTAATTGCTTTGTTTGCATTTACTATACATATAAAATAGCATTGCTTAACGTTCAAACTGCTATTATGGTTCGAGATGAAATGTTGCCAGTTTGCCATTACACACCATCTAAATTTCCACCCTTCAGTGTAATTAAATATTCTGCATGGTGGATAAGAGTGTAAGGTATAAAACAGACATATTACTAAACATTGCCAAATATGATTTGGTTCCCTTTACGCTTTGAATAGTAAACTCCGTGCTACCTTTAAGGGTTGTTTGCACTATCTGCTTAATCATTTATGTGTTTTTAAGCTACTTAGTTGTAACTGTCATGGTTAACCTAACTTTATTCTTACACATGTAGGCATATTTTTACTAGGAGTTTAAATTTAATTTTCAATACTATGGTTTAAAGTGTAATATAAATGAATAAGGGGCGCCGGGGTAGCGCGGTGGTTTCGTTCGCGGCTCCCGTTCTAAGGGTCCCGAGTTCGATTCCCGGCTCTGGGGTTGGCGATTTTAAGTCGGCCCTATCCACGCCTTCACCTCTGTCTAGCACACGTGAAGTATCCCCTATGCCCAACGTGGTTCGGAGTCCACGGTAAAAACTGTAGGTCCTCTCACCTCACCGCCATCTTCACTATCACCCTATCATCGGAGGTAATGGACACCGCCCTCTGGGTGCCTCCACCTGAGAAATGGGTCCGGTCATCACTTGGTGGGGTGAGGTTACCCCGAAGGCCAAGGTTGCCATGTGGGGAGTGTTAGTAACTAACTAACTATATAAATGAATAAAGAGAATGCAAGTTTACAGTGGTAAAAGGCACTTGTTCTAAAAAGGTTTCCAAATATTATCTGTTCTGAGTTAAATATTTGTATGAAGCTTTTCTTTATGATGCATACTTGAATATATTTTACAATTTATAACTACAACAATACCGACATTTTAACAACTTTCTGTTCTGTGAAATCCTAAACTTCGTTTCTGAGAACCAGTTTCCAGGTTGAATTCTTTTTAGATTTGATACTTACCTTCTTCATTAAACTCATTGGTGAACTTTTGCTCTAAGATAAACTCATTTTAATCAGCAATGGCCCAATGCCGATTCATAAACAACAGATATATTATAATACATAAAATATTTTAAAACAAAGTAACACTTTTACTTAGGCCTGTAAATAGCTATTTTTTATTCTCTTTAGTAAATCGGTCTTGTGGAGTGGAGGGAATTTGGGAAGATGCTGCTGCCATTAACTACTCCAGTTGTGGCTTAGACTCGGGGCATATGCAGGTAAGATTACATGTACTAGTTTGTATATTCTGTTGATATTTACATGTATTCAGCATAATGGTTGAGAGTGGAAGTTACTATTCTCAAAAGATAGTTCTTGAGATAATTTTATTACTCATGTTAGGAATTCTCAGTTGGAAACCTTAACGCCACTACTTTATGACATATTGCTACGTTAGTAATCTAACTTATAAACTAAGTTATATCTTAATTACCTATTTTGAATCCTTCTGATTAGCATAAATAAATAAAGGAATGTGTTAAATTTCTCCTTTAATTATAGAAAAAATATAACCTTTATTCATGATTCAAGCACAATTCTATTTTAGCAAAATAACTTGCAAGTTATATGACAAAGTTTAAGCTTTCATAATTATTTTATCTGCATGGGATTAAAGGAGTTATCTCTTTATTCAGCACTATAATTATTCTGAATGGGTAGCATATTAGCATTTTATTTAGAGTGTACATATGTTCACTTTCTTTATTTCCCCAAAATCTTTTAGGTTTTTCTCAAAGATTAAGATCAAAGCATGTCTTTGAAAACTAAAGCAGTATCTGTTCTAACTGAGATATCCGCATCAGAATCAGGTCATAAATACATTAATTACTTATATATGTACTGAATTGTTTATTTTGCAAAAATAACATATTTAACCAGTTA
The DNA here is from genome assembly GCA_030765055.1 of Mantis religiosa. Classification (NCBI taxonomy): domain Eukaryota; kingdom Metazoa; phylum Arthropoda; class Insecta; order Mantodea; family Mantidae; genus Mantis; species Mantis religiosa. The sequence continues at coordinate 84,185,843 of CM060948.1, forward strand.
TAATTTTAGGTTAAAAATGAACTTTTAAATTAAAACAATTTTTAAAAATTAAGAAAAATCAAATACCTTATAAGTTGCAGAACAGTGATAGTGGTAAATATATACAACAGAGTAATTTATGCTACGATTGGTAATATTTTGTCACAGGATATGCTAAGTGTGCTAATATTCAAATAAAATATTCAGTAGTTATGTGATCTAAATTATATAGGACTGATTTTAATAAAGGTAGATATTTATATCAAAGTTAGGATAAAGAATAGGTTACAATATCTGCTAGGCATGACATGGAAAACATAAAAGCATATTGAGTGTCTTGAGACACATCATTAACCTAATTATGTAATAGTTCATAGAGAAAGAGGGAAAATATTTATTATGTAATATTTAGTTTGTAGAGCATAAGTGAAAATGCTTTCTCTCGAAAGTATTCGAGAGGCTATTTCTAAACCGCTTGCCACCCATATTGGGCGACATTCAAGCCCCCCCCCCACCCCGCCTCATCAGTTTGGCTTTCGTCCTGGGCACTCGACTTCTCAGCAGTTGCTGCGAGTGGTGGAGGCTGGTGTCCTGGGTTTCCAGGACAGGGCATACACTACGGCAGTGACTCTGGACGTCTCTAGAAGGCCTTCTCTACGACCTGGCATGCAGGGCTACTGCATAAACTTATTACCCTTGAGTTACCTACACATGCTATCAATCTACTACACTCTTTTTTAAAACATAGACAATTTTCAGCTTCAGTGGTGGGAAAGTCCTGCTCAAGAAGGTCCATCAGAAGCGGAGTCCCCGAAGGCTCTGTATTATCCCCAATCCTCTTCAGCATCTACGTGACTGACCTTCCCACTGAGCTGCACGTCGACATAGCACAATTTGCTTATGGTGTGCTCTTTTCTGCACAAACACCCACGCAAAGTCTTTAACCCTCTACAGAGACACCTATGCCTCCTCCAAGAATGGTGCAAGCTCTGGCGATTGTCCACTAATCCGGAGAAAGGCCAATCCATCTTGTTTACTAAGCGCCGCTTTCCAGCCAATCTCCCCACATTTGCCTATTCTATGCGAAGGATAGAGTGGACGAATTCCATAAAATACTTGGGAGTCAAGCTGGACAAGTGTCTAACAGTGGAGCATATCCAGGATCTGTCGCATCGGTCATGCGGAACTTCGGCTTAGTTATACCTTATGTTGAGATCCGGGATGCCTGTCCCTCTTAAGTTACGAAGTTACGTCTTTTAAACATTTTAGTGGTTCCTATCATGCTTTATGCATGCGAAGTCTGGGGCGTGACTGCAGACTCAAAATTGCTGCTCTTACAACTGGTACAGAATAGATGTCTTCGGACTATCTATTCTGTATGTAGACGCTTTCCCGTGAGACTACTCCATGAAGCCTCATCTCTCCCATACGCGGAGGATGTGGTTAGGCGCCATGCCAAGAAATTTTACAATCGTTTACCAACGCATCAGAGTGCCCTGGTTAGGTCTCTTGGGGACTATCGTCCTAATGAACGCCGCCAGCAGTACCGGCTTCCCCGCATGGCTTGCGAGTATAACCGGTAACCCTGAAGTTTGCATTCCAACTCAAAATTATTCCCACCCAAGAATTTCCTGTATTCTCAAAATTTAAAACTTTTTCCAAAAATTTACACCCAGCGGTGCACAAAAGGTCGTCTCACCTGATTTCTCAACGTTGAGTAGCTTATGCTACCTCCCTTCTTTACCCCAAGGTTTTCAAGCGGTAGCAGTAAAGAATTTCATCTCTGTACCGAAATGTTTGAATTGCTATAATTATGGTCATGTCAAGAAATCCTGTAGGGAAAATAATAAAGTGTGTGGAAAATGCGGAGAAATTGGACATCTGAGGAATGAATGTGAGAAAAGAGAAGAATGTTGTATTCCTTGCAAGAGGAGAGGCAAGATTTGCGGAGGCAAGGGGAATTGTTCAACTTATAATATGATGTTAGAAAGATTTGTTTCCCGAATTGATTATGGTCAACAGTGAAGAAAATATTAACTTACCAATAAAGAAGAATAAGAAGAGGAATACAAGAAGGAATGTTGAAATAAATTATGATGAAATAATATATGAAAAAGTAGGCGAAGAAGAGGAAAGAAAGGAGAATGTTCAAGTTGTAGACGAAGTTGAAGAAGTTGTGTTTGTGTTTGAGAAGGATAGAGAACAGGGAGAATGGTCGTTAATAAATCAAAAGGATACGAAAGAAAAGACCGAAGAGTTTAATATTAAGGAAATTTATAATGATTTTGAAAAAACATTGAAGTTAAGTAGATTAGAAGAACCCAAGACACTAATTGCGGCATTAAGATATATTACAAGAAGAGCTCATGAAAATGGTGATAAAATTATGATTCCAGTTCCAAATGCAGTTGAAAGGATGGATTCAAGAACAAAAAATCTACCAACAGATCTAGAAGAATTAATGTTGTTGTTAAATATTGTTTCTGAGAGAAGGGGAGAGGTATTAGATCTAGAAGAATTATATAATAATCTTGTTCTATGTTATGGTCGAGTTGTATTTGATTCAGCAGCAAGCTGGCCACATTGTTATGCACAAATTAGACATTCAGGATTAAATAGATCGGAGATTGTTAAAAAAGATGTCGTAAAGGATAATGTAGTAAAAACCGCCAATTTTAATCCTAGCTTTAAGCCAGAAACAACGTTTTATAAGACCAATGCACAAAAAATTCCAAATAAATCTAATAAATCGGAAAATATTATAGCAACATGTTTATCAGCTGTAAACACAAATAAATCTATAACTTCTAAACAAAATAAATATAAAATAGCCCAAGTAAATAAATTTAAGGACAATATAAGAAGTTTCAATCATAATATGGCAAAGGAAGTAAATGAAAATAGAGAGAATTTCGCAAAAGTAAGAAGAGATGTATTTGGTGGATTAAATTTAGGAAGTAACTCATGGAGGAAAGCTTAAGAATTGCACAGATAAATGGGCAAAGAAGTAAATTGGTTATGGCGGAAATAAGAAAAATTGCAGAAGAATTAAAATTAGATATTATTTGTATTCAAGAACCGTATGTGGTAAATTCCAAAATTCCATATATGCCGTTAAGATCCCGACAAATCTTATCTCAGGAAAAGGCAATGGCAGCAATAGTAATTTTCAAGCAAGATTTGCAAATAGTAAACATAGCGCAATTTCTGGATACGCATGTTAATTGCATTGAAGTTATAACAAAGTATGGAAGTTTTATATTGGCAAATTATTATTTTCAATATAGTTTGGATATTGAACCCTTTCTATATAAATTACAAAATATTCATAATAAATTCAGAAATAAAGAAATCATGCATGTATGTGATTGTAATGCAAAATCAACTTGGTGGTTCAGTAAAAGACCAGATGAAAGAGGGGAGAAACTGGAAGAACATATCTCGGAATTAAATTTATATGTAATAAATAAAGATGGTAATCCACCAACCTTTCAAAATAGAGCAGGTGCTGAAGAAAATATAGATATTACTTTAGCGTCAGCAACAGCGGAGAAGAAGATTAGAAATTGGTGGGTCACACAGGGTCAGACCACAAGTGATCATAATTTGATTTATTTTGATTATATATTGAATAGGGAAGTAATTCAAGAAGAACATGAAATAGAATTACGTTATAATTATAAAAGAGCAAATTGGGATAAGATGAAGCAAGTATTTAAGGATTTAAATTTACAGTATACGGGAATATCAGTGGATTTGGATGCAATAAATTTAACACAAGCAATAAAAGTAGCAGTATCAAAATCCGTTCCAAAGATAACAATTTCTAATAATAAGGATAAAATAAAATGGACAGATAGATTGCAGAAGCTGAGATCGTTAGCAAGGAAATTAAGAAGAATATATCAAAAATCAAACATACATACGGAAAGAGAAGAGAACTTAAAGAATTATAGGGAGGCCAAACAAAAGTATAAACAATTATTAGAAGACACCAGAAAACAACATTGGGAACAGTTCGTTGAAAATAATTTAAAACAAGATGTCTGGGGACAACCGTATAAAATTATTATGGATAAAATTAAGAAGCCAGAAATCTTAACCACATTAGATAAGGGTAATGGGGAGATGACAGAAAGTGGGAAAGAATCGGTGGAATTGTTATTACATACGTTATTGCCAGATGATAAAGAGGAAGAAGATGATGATATTCATGTTGAAAAAAGAAACCAGATGATGTTGCAGTATACAGGAAATCCTGTTTATCCCTTTGATATTACAGAAATAAAATTAATTCTGCAGAAGTTAAAAAAGAAGAAGGCACCTGGTCCAGATGGTATTATAAATGAAGTCTTGTATAATCTACGAGAAGAAATTGTCTTGTTTTTGTGTTTCTTGTTTAATGATTGTTTGGCAAGAGGGAGATTTCCAAACTTGTGGAAGGAGGCAAAGGTTGTAATTTTGTGCAAAGGAGCAGATAAGGACAGAACGCAACCAAAATCTTTCAGACCAGTATGTTTATTAAATGCTATTGGCAAGATCTTTGAACAGTTAATATATAAAAGAATAATGGAAAATAGGTTGATGCTGGGTATGAATAATAAACAATTTGGTTTCAGAAAGGGATATTCAACTGAGGATGCAATATTAAAAATTCAAGAAACAGTGTCAAAAAGCCAAAAGAATTATGTAATTGGATTATTTGTGGACATATCGGGCGCTTTTGATAATTTATGGTGGCCGTATTTTTTCGGCATTTTAAAAGACAAGAAATATTCAAGTACTATTTATAATTTATTAAAGGATTATTGTTCCAATAGAGAAGTATTCATTGGTGGATCAAATTTTGAAACTAGGAAGAAGATAACCAAGGGTTGCCCTCAGGGTTCTATCTTGGGGCCCCTCTTTTGGGATATTTTATCAGAAGATTTATTAGAACTACTGGAAAGAGATCATAAGGTTTTGGATGTAATAGCGTATGCTGATGACATAGTCATAATGATGGATGGACAGAGCAGACTAGAGCTAGAAAATAAAGCAAGAGAAGTTACAAATACATTATCAAATTGGTGTTTCAGAACAAAACTAAAAATTGCACCAAACAAGTCAAATTATGTGCTTTTTAAGGGAAATTTAAAGCGGGATCCTACAGTGAAGATAAATAATCAGAACATTACACGGGAAAAAGAGATGAGATATTTGGGTATCATGATAGATGAAAAATTTCATTTCAGAAAACACACGGAGTATATTAGGCAGAAAACAGAGAAAATAATGCTTAAGCTAGCAAGAATAACCAATTTAAATTTTGTACTTCCATTGCGTAACATACAGATATATCATAACACCATTTTTGCTTCAATTATGACGTATGCGGCAGCAGTTTGGGCAGAAAGGATGGATGATGTACAAATAAGAAGATTGTTGAGAAGAACGCAAAGAAAAGTATTATTACGTCTGACAGGAGCTGTAAAAACAACACCAACTATGGCATTGCTAGTAACAACGGCCATTTGGCCGATTGATTTATTAATAAGATTGAAGGGCGCAAAATTTTGGGCGAAAAAAGGAAACTTAGAAAAAGTTTATAATATAACTGGAGTCAGAACAAACAAATCTTGGGTGATTAAAAATAGTTTAAAAGATAAATGGCAAAAAGAATGGACAGACAGTCTAGAAGGTAGAAGAGTGTTTGAAATTTTTCAGAACGTCAAAGAGAGACTAAAATTGAATTTTATTCAACCAACAAAGGGATTTATACATTATATAACTGGACACGGACCTTATAAGACCTATTGGAAGAAAATCAATAAAACTGAAAATGATATATGTGAATTATGTAACAAACAAGATAATCCTGAACATGTAGTATTTGAATGTGGAAGATATGCAATTCACCAACAAGAAGAGAGGCATGCGCTAGCAGGATATATCGTATATGACATAATTCGAGATCAACAATTGGTAAATAAATTACAAGTTTTGACTAACTTTGTAAGTAAGAAAGCATGGGAGGTAAAAATATTCAAAGGAGAAAGAGTTGATAATAGGCGAAGAATAGTACAAGATCCAAGAAGGAGTTCTAGAATACAAAATAGGATAAGACGGGAAGAATTATTGAATAATCTAACAATGGAGTTGACTGCATGGGCGGCGGAGGGAGAGAGTGATGGCAGAGGCCATGGTGGACTACAGAATTAGTAGATTTAGATATAGATTTAGGAAATAAGGATTTTGTAATTTTTATAGTTGTTTTCTTTTGTTTTTTGCTTTTTTGTGTTTATTTCTGTTATTTTATTTCATTTTATTTTTGTAGAGTAGTTTTCTGAGAGATTTGTATAATTATAACATTTGTAAGGATTTTATGGAAAAATAAAGAGAAAATTTGGATATATGCCCCGGTATAGTTGTCTAGGTGCCGGGGTAGAATATTCAGATTTTATTTATTTATTTATTTATTTATTTATTTATTTATTTATTTATTTATTTATTTATTTATTTATTTATTTATTTATTTATTTATTTATTTATTTATTTATTTATTTATTTATTTATTTATTTATTTATTTATTTATTTATTTATTTATTTATTTATTTATTTATTTATTTATTTATTTATTTATTTATTTATTTATTCTCAAAATTTAAAACTTTTTCCAAAAATTTACACCCAGCGGTGCACAAAAGGTCGTCTCACCTGATTTCTCAACGTTGAGTAGCTTATGCTACCTCCCTTCTTTACCCCAACCTAAATTCTACCCGTCATCCTGCAAAACCCACATTCCCGTCATACATGGTTAAGTCTCTCCTAGGACAGGTACACGCATGACACACCACGGGCTGTTCCACAGCCCACCAACAGCACGACGACGACGATAATGATACTTTACCTGCAGATTATTTTAGGTTATATTTTGTTTTTGTTTTTCCTCTTAAATATCTTTCTCAGGACTTAGGATGTTTTAGAAATCACTGTTTAAATCATAATTAAGCAACTTACCTTAAGTTAAATTGTAGTATAACTGTAGTGTTCATCAGCCTAACATTATATTGTATTTGTAAGTATCGATACAAATTTCAAGATATTAAGTACAGTACACTTATAGGGTGTAATTAGTTTCAATCTTAAACACAAATAATGAGATATCACTTAAGTAAGCTTCCTTAATATTTTTGCCTAGCTTTAAATATAATGTTTACTTGCTAAAACAGCATGTGTTTAGATTGAACAGCTCAGCTGCTATCAATGTTGGTACATGCCCATTGTGAGATATTTTTTACTAAAATAACTACAGCTGTTAGAGTTGTGCAATGGGGCAAGATATTTAAACTTGGCCTGGCCCCAGCACAAGAAAATGTTATAGTTTAGCATCCGACATTAGCATTTGACTAAATGACAAGTCCATTTTATGGATGAAAATAGTAGCATAAGTTATTTATGTTTTTTTTTTCGTTTATCAATGTGTGTTGAGCTAGAGCTTAACAATTTTTTGCCAATTTAAGTAAAACTTCAGCCAAGCATATGCATAAATCTGAAACCATTTTCTTGCACAATCATTCTTAATAAACACGCCTTTTTGCCAATAAAGTAGCAAGATGAAGAAATTTCCAGCAAAACGGAGTCATATTTGCTTTAATGCCAATTATTTACTACAAATATTTGGTGTCTCAACATACATATACCACTTAGCTTTAGTCTCATAAACTCTTTATGTCCCTCATGTCAAAATTGTTGCCTATCAGCATATGAGTTTTATTTCTTGAAATCTGTAGTATCTTGTATATAAGTACATAAAAACCAATTTTGAATGGTGTTGTATAATGTGTTTTGCACAATCACCATGAGAACAACTTACTCTAAAATCTACAGTGTTGGGTAACAACAACTCTTTAAACTCTTGTAACTTAATTTTCTTCTATTCATATGTTGGTAACCTGTTCTTGAATATAATAATGCATAAACCCAACAAGCACTTCTAACAAATTGTCTTACTCATGAAATTATATAAGCATGTAAATAACTATTTTTAGAGTTACTGATATAAAAACGATATTCAAGAAAGAAATGGTTGGTAGGCTGTGTATTTTAGTACTATTTCTGAACCACATAACAAACTACTATTATTTTCACTGAATTTCTTGATAAATTTCATCACCTAAATACATAACTTGCTATTTTACTTTATGCCATTTAAGCACAGCTATAGATAAATGGTACGCGTCTTAAAGAAACAATGACACAAAAATATGTTATTAAAATTTGTTTGATTATTCATAATTTCCCTGTACAGATACTTCCAGAAAATGAATTAAATCACAAAAGAATACCTGCAATTGTATCTACTCAAAATCCGGACACGCAGTTTCTTCTTGGATTGTGGCAACAATGCTTAATCAGAAAAAAGCAAACTCCACAACCTCCAGGTAACTTAATATCTTTTATTTATGTTTTTCTTCCCATCTTTAGGATAGTAAGTGGTCTGCATGATACAAGCAATGTTTTATCTCCATCTGTGTTCCAAGATAGTATACATATTTCCATGTTTGTGGAAGTAAACATTCTGTTGTTTCTTGTATGGAAGAGATGGTCTCACAAATAATTACCACACTATACATGTATGGTTATTGTCAAAAAGAAAAAAAAAGTAGGTTAAAGGATTAAATAATAGGTGTTTATGAGAGAACGTAAGCTTTCACGACCGGGCTGTTTTGCCGTGGTCTGTTGGCGTAAGTACGTCCAAACGTTTCGTCCACAACTGCGGTAGACATCTTCAGTGGCGTGGTCGAAGTTTCCTTGGAGAGAGTTTCGCTGCGTCAGACGAAACGTTTGGGCGTTCTTACGCCAACAGACCACGGCAAAACAGCCCGTAAATAATTAATTGTAAAATAGGTATTTAATCTTCCATAAAAATGATACAGGCCGTACACAGATGCAAGCCGAGCATTGTTGTTTCAAACTGTACCAGTATTCTTTTCTAGAATCGTAGTTGGACCTTTCTATCTCCAAATAATGTTAGTATACGGAGAGATTATGTCTCAATCCACTGGCGATCAGTTCTCTCTCGTCACATCAAAGGAATTTTTGTGCTACACTTTCTACAATCTAGACGTGTAAAGAACAATCTGCTTTCTGTATCACCTCCTGTACTAGCAGAACGTCCAAGTTTTCGCGCAATAGATGATCGACTCTGGTTGAAGACCAATTTAGCTTCAACAACGTCGTGAACAAATCTCCTTTCGATTCTTGGTAACCAAGGACTTTGAAATAAGTTTTGCACTCATATCTGAGCCAACATTCACATAATGATAGCGCTAGCAGCTGTTATTGTAGACTGACTGTCGTCATAGTAAATTTAATTACTCTAGTCCTGCTGTAGCACAGTACATTTGAAGTAGTATTGTAACTGCAGAAAAATAAATTCATTTAGGAAATTTATCTGAGCCTGCCTTACTCAAATGCCAATGGTGACTAAAATTGCCACGTTGAATTAATGAATAAGAAGATGTCCATTGCTTTAGTTTATCATCCATCTGGTGTGATACTAAAGTTACAGCAAATAATGTCTGATCCTTTCGATTTCTCAAGTATGATCTTATTTTTATATTGTGTATGAAGCAGAACGATAATAGAACTACCTAAATTCGGAGTAAATGTCATAAGAAATACAGCAGCTTTGACACATTTGAAAATCTCAATGCCCTTAAGAAAATTGTGGGTACTTTTACGGCAAATGTAAGATAAAGTTGTAATTGACGAGAAGTAATAGGGAAACATTTAAGAAAAATAACCACAAATATAGATTCATATCGGTATCTTAATATTATCTTATTATTTTCTATTTAATATTACTTTTTAATGTAATAAATAATAAATTCCAAGAAAATCATTCGCATTTAGTGAATGGAAATACTAAAAAACAACCGACAAGTATATTCATAACTTCATAAGAAAGGTGAAAATTAATGTTTGCGTTTTTCTGTATTGCATAATTAAAAAATAACATTATTGGTTAAGATGAAATGAATAGAATTTGTTACACGTCAATATCTGACTTACATTAATCTCAGAGCCCCAAAACAAAATTATGACAACGCCGTTTCCGGGACCAGATGACATTCCAAAAACAAAGGAATGCGGTAATGGTGCACAGTCCTTATTTGAGGGACACTCGTACTCCACTCTTTTCTCATTTTAGTAACCTGAGAAATTTAGTAGAACATGATATTAATGCGAGTGACCCCTCTGATGCAGGACTATTTAATAACCATGGTCGTCTTCGATAAGTCGTTAACTCTGTCTTTTCTGGAATCACCGTTTACTCAACACCACTGCTCTCCAACTTTCTGCGAAAGAAGGGAGGGCGAATTTGCCTCCACCTACTTTTCGGCAAACTATGATACATTCATGGTACTCAAATTGAACCTCTGTAAAGCTTGGAGCATTAGTGAGTGAAGGAGTTGTGCTATATGCACAAAACGAGGGACATGGGGTAGAGTAACCAAGTGACATCAGTAGTACATAAGAGACATCTTTAGGCATTGCTGTTCTATACGCTAGAGAGAGTTTGAATTCTCAAGGTATCGTTTTATTCGCTGGATTCACCATCTTCCATGTAGAATATGCTATTCCATGGTTTTCATTTGATCATTACGACTTAAACAATCATAACATTTTCTCCACATAAATGAACAAGTCCTTACCACACTTTTTAGAGAAGCACTGAAAAATTTTAGAAAATAGGGAGTAGACGTGTATTAAGTTTCGAAAAGGAAATCCGCTTAGGAAATATCGGCAAAATGATTCATTTGGTACGAATTTATCATTCAGTTATCGTTATACTTATTTATTATTTACCAAATGTGCTGAATGGCATTTTACTGGGTGCCATTGCTATTTATTAATACTTATATACACTGATGTAACAATGTACATTTAAGTCAAAACTGGGCAGGTTAAGGAAGAAGAGAAATATCCATGTATTATTATTTTATTTGTACATAATCTTTATTTGTATAAACTGGAAAATTTTATGTGGCATATTTATTCAGAAGTTGAGTATTTAAATGATGACAAATGATGGTGGAAAACAGGCCGATAATTAGTGACGTCATTTGAATAAAATGCCTTAATGTAACTTAAAAAGACGAGAATTTGAAATTCAAAATTTAATGAAATTCTACATTTTATATGAAAAAGGCTGCACGTACAAGAATAGTCACAAAAGTAAGCTATTAAATCCTACGAGAAGACGTGCAGGTAAAGTCGCTCTTGTTGATTTGAAAGTTTTACATTTCTTTAAAATAATAGTTTTAAGTCTTACCGTTGAGTTTAAGTAGGTATATAGTTTTAGTTAATTGATGGAAATTAATCATTTCTCCACACTAGCCATATATAGGCCATGGCATGGCATTGAATTTTTCATGTTGACTCTATCCATTAGGTATATAGTTCTTAATATCGTTTTTCAAAATGCATACTAAAAAGAATCCAATAAGATAATTACAAAGCTCGCGTCCAATGATGTGTGATTTTTATAAGCTTCACTAGATTTGGGTTACTTTATTTGAAATGCGACTTTCACGAACAGGTTCATAAAAAGCTAATTTAAATAAAAGTCAGGTAACTATGTAAAATTACTTAACAAACTGATAGTACATCTATTCAAAGCGTTTCTCTTTCAATATCATGATTTTTGGTCCCAATATTATTTAGATTTGATTTGTTATTTGTATGTGTGTGTGTGCCTCCCTTTACACCATGAATGACTGAGTTGATTAGTATGAGATCTGGTTTGTATAAGTAAAAGACTTTATAACAAATATTAAAATATATTCAGCTTTCATCATTATATTTTGTTTGATTTGCACGTATTTCAGTGATATTCAACGACATTCAGTCATTTCATCCAATTTTAATGATCGTTTATTATTTTGAACGATAGTTATCTATTTTCAACGATATTCAATAGTATTCGAAACATTTCAGCGATATTCTGGAATATTAAACGACGTTCAGTTTAATCAACGATATTTAGCGTTACTGAACAATATTAAAACACATTCTGTCATATTGCAAGATACATAACCTCTCTAAAACGGAGCGAGGTCGTTCCGGCATTTATTTTCCGTTTACACAGGTTTCCGTCTTACAGAGGGCTGTGTTTGAATACAAAGAAATTACAGAATTCTTAGTCGCACAGATTTACAGTGAAGGAACAATATACGATGAAATATAATGATGATGATGGATGATGATGTGTATATATATGTATATATATATTTTTTCAACTTACGTTTAATAATTATAGTTTATCGTCTAGTTTGTCTGTTTTCAATGCTCCCTTTCCAAATTGCAACTGTCTGTATATCAACTTCATTTGCTTTACCACACACAGCATTCAAAACAGTGTTATGGCGAAGTTTGAAACTCTTAAGGCATCCATTGGAAGCTCTGAAATTGTCTTTTCCTAATTTTCTTGTTGTCTCTAAAGCTTGAGTCTGAAGCAATGGACCAGAAATGGGAATTCCTTCAGCGCATGCATTAACAGACCACTCGAACACAGCACTATTTAGCTCGTCATACTCTGTAGATTTTGTGATGTGTTTAATATGCCCTGCTGTTCCCTTTAGCCACTCGTTTTAATATTTATTTTGTTTTTCAAAATCTCATAAGTCTGAGTTTTCCTCACTTTAAACAGCATGGTTAATTCTTTAGCTGGACGTTTGTCTTTTCGTGTTCTTCAATAACATTAATTTTTTTCCTCCAGTGATAATAATCTTATACAAAACATATGGATTGGTAGAACGAAGAAGTTGAAAAAATAATACAAGAAAAGAAAAAATCTTGGAAGAAATATCTTGGAACTAAAGACCCCAAAGACTGGGAAGAATATGTAAATTCCATAAATCAAGCTAAACGATGTATAAAGGAAGCAAAGAACAAATCATGTGAAGAATTTGTAAAATCAATGCAAGAGAATTATAAAGAAAATAACAGAAGATTTTGGCAAATTCTTAAGGCCCTACGTGGAAGAAGGGGAAAACAGGTAAGGAATGTCAAAAATAAAAATGGAAAGTTAGTGACCGAACACAAAGAAATTCTGAATATATGGAGAGAATATTATGCAGAAAAGTTTATGAATACCCCTCTAGATTCATACATAAACGCGGATGCAGAGAATACAGGTATAAGAAGGATAAGAATAATTAATAATTATGGGGAAGAAAGAGAGGAAGAAGAAAAGGAAATTGATACAAAAAATCAAGCTAGGTAAAGCAGCTGGTAGGGATGGAATAGCACCAGAACTGATTAAATATGGAGGTAAAGAATTAATAAAAAATACTGAAAAGTTTATTTCAGAAGATATGGACGGGAAAAATACTAAGCGACTGGTAATTTAATGTAATTGTTCCAATATATAAGAAAGGCAACTAAAGTGATTGCTCAAACTATAGACCTATATGTCTCTCCCCGGTTGTATATAAAGTGTACACCAGACTCCTGGAACAGAAATTGAGGAAAATACTAGAACAAGATTTAGAAGAAGAACAGGCTGCTTTCCGAATGGGTAGACAAACCCAAGACCAAATTTTATCATTGATAATGATAATAGAGAAAGCTATAGATAGAGGAAAGGGTATTTATTTAGGATTCTTAACTTTGAAAGCAGCATTTGATTCAATACCTAGGGGAGAAATATGGAGAGCTCTAAAGAACAAAATAGTACCTATGAATTTTATTGAAGCAATACAATCAGTTCACCAAGAACCAAAAGTGATAATAAGATTAGATGGACAAGAATCAGAACCATTTCTGGTGAATAGAGGAGTTAAACAAGGAGATAGTCTCAGCCCACTCTTGTTTATTATTGAGATGGATGAAATATGGAAAATTTGCAAAAGAACAGCAAGAACTATGATAGGATATAGAAATTTAAGACCAGTTTGGACACAATCGTTGATATATGCTGATGACATCATATTGATAGCAAATAGTAATAATAATTACACAATTAGCGCTAAATGAATGGAAAGAAGAATTAGCTAGAAAAGGTTTATAATTAAACATACCCAAAAGTAAAACCATGTATATAGAAAGGAAAGAAGAAGAAATTAAAATTAAATGTAATGATGAAATCTTAGAACAGGTAGACAGTTATGAATACCTTGGTACAATCATAAATAAGGATGGAAAAATAGAGCAGGAAGTTTTAAACGGAATAAGAAATGCCAATTCGGTCTACTATCATATTAATAATACTATTGTGGGGAAAAAAGTAAATAACAAAAGATAGAAAAATTATAGTATTTAAAACAATAACACTGCCAATTCTATTGTATGGAGCAGAGGGCTGGACTCTCCTACAGAAACAAGAAAGCAAAATAACAGCTATGGAAATGAGTTATTTAAAACGAGCTGTAGGGAAGATAAGAAGAGATATGATTAGAAATGTAACAATAAGGGAAGAGTTGGGTACACACTCCGTTAAAGAAATATTGGAAAAAAGACAACTTAAATGGTATGGACATGTACTCCGCAGGTCAGAAGAAAGGAAACCCAAACAATATTTAGAAGCAAGACCAGAAGGTAAAAGAATTAGGGGAAGGCCACGCATGTTGTATCAGGAATACATTGAGAAGTTGGGGAAGGATAGAGGGAAAACCATGACAAATGAAGTGAATGATAATGGACCGAGAAAAGTGGAGGAAATGGGTAGAAGAGGCTTGTACTCCACGCTTAACAGCACAAAGGAGTTAGAAGAAGAAGAAGAAGAAGAAGAAGAAGAAGAAGAAGAAGAAGAAGAAGGAGGAGGAGGAGGAGGAGGAGGAGGAGGAGGAGGAGGAGGAGGAGGAGGAGGAGGAGGAGGAGGAGGAGGAGGAGGAGGAGGAGGAGGAGGAGGAGGAGGAGGAGGAGGAGGAGGAGGAGGAGGAGGAGGAGGAGGAGGAGGAGGAGGAGGAGGAGGAGGAGGAGGAGGAGGAGGAGGAGGAGGAGGAGGAGGAGGAGGAGGAGGAGGAGGAGGAGGAGGAGGAGGAGGAGGAGGAGGAGGAGGAGGAGGAGGAGGAGGAGGAGAAATTTTGTTTAGAACTCATTTTACAGAATTTTTGCACATAAATCTGTGTTTTTAAAAATCACCAAAGTTCACAGTTTTCTTTAGCTCTTGTCTAATCACCTGCAAGGACAAAAATGAGACTGAACACACTGCAAAACAGTTACCATGTATTGGAAGAGAGCTCAGAGAGCTAATTGTTTTTTTTTTTCTTTTACTCAAGGGATTACAGTGTATGACTTTATCATTCATGGAGTCACCCTCAAAATTATTGCACTTTTCAATACACATGCGTTGTAACCCATCGCAGTAAAGTAATACGTTTTAAACAGGTTACTTACTCAAACTGTTCCCGAAAAACATTTCCGTTTCCACGTTAGGCAGTTTTCCGGCTTAGAGTATAATTTTACATGGAAAATAGCTCAGTTCTGAGTTTTATTTACCGTTTTTCCAAGTTTCCGGCATATATGAGGTCCGTTTTGGGCAGGTTTTACTGTATTTAGAAGTATTCAACAATACTGAACGATATTTGCAACATCCGACAGCTAATCAGAGATACTTTCATAACATTTTTAAATTCTCTATGTATTAGTATAAATAATGAATACAATTTTCATCCTTTTATTTAGAATGGCAAAGAGAAATTTCATTTCTCGTTATTACTTGCCTACATGTTGCAAGATAGGATACATACGCATTCGTGGTAAGGTATAAGCCCGAAATAACGCGGTTGTTGGCAGATATCCTTCACCCCTGCGTTATAATCTTGCCGCGGTATATACGAGGTGACCCACGTAAGCCGTCCTCTGTAGTTTTGTTTCCCGCATACGTTAGTGCAAGAAGCGTTGCCTCGTCGCTACTGTTCAGAGGGGAAGTGCACGTACAAGCGGAGCTGCTATCTGCATGCCTTTCCTCCTGGTTTCTCTCGGATAAGGTCGCGTGGCCGTGTGTTTTATTTTTATTTTATATTCTTTATTGCCCGCCTCGGTAGCGTAGATGGTAGCGTGTCTGCCTCACGTTCAAGAGATCCCGAGTTTGAATCTCTGTCAGGGTGAGTTACCTGGATAAGCTTTTTTCCGGGGTTTCCTTTATCATTCAAGACGAATGTTAGGTAAATCTAAGCTCCATGGACCCTGGACTCGTTTGAGTATCATTTCATCCAATTCATTCACCGTCCGATATGACTTAACGTTGGAGGACGTAAATTACAACAACAAAAAACAATATTTTCGTATTTTACCGTTTTTATTGCCCCGTTTGTTTTACTGTCTGTTTTGTGTGTTTTACACATAAACACCCATGCCCAAGGCGGGACTCGAAATCGCGACTCTCTACGCGGTGAACACTAGAGATATACAAACTAACGATTACGGCTAAGTGGGCCGGCATGTGTTTCTAGTTCGAGTCAGGTCTCACAGTCAAACAGATAGCAAGTGCAATGTACTCGAGTGAACAGTACACATATATAAATGATCTATGGAGAGACGCATCACAATGCATCTGAAGCCCGAAGGTTGTATTCACGTCTACCTTCTGCAGGTGTTTTCAGACGTACAGAAATGCATTTAAGAACCGAGATATATTTCCAGGTACAGCGTGTCGTACAGATTTTTTTTTAATATTGCTAATTGTGAATCACAAATTGTTGTATTATGTGTTGTTTATAATTTAGCTGTGAGTTGGCTAGATGAGATGAGCTGTGAGTTGCCGTCATGACATTAAATTCTCCAAATTGACTCGTATATTTTCCCGGTAAACCCTTAGGGGTCCTCGTATTCGAGATACATACCATTTGCGGCGACTATTGTAAATACTTGATTCCCAGGCTTCATCATTAGACCATTATTATTATGTTAATTGATGGAAATTAATCGTTCCTTCATACTAGCCGTGTATAGACTAAGGTTTCTGAGATAGGAGGACTTCGTATTCAAATGCCGGCCACAGTATTGAATTGTTCAAGTTGACTCTATCCATCCAAAACCTTAGCTTATACATGGCCAGTATGGAGAAACGATTAATTTCAATCAATATACTTAATAATAATGGTTTAGTGATGAAGCCTTGGAATCAAGTCCTTATAACAGCAAGTCGCCGCAAATGGTGTGTATCTCAAATACAAGGATCCCTGGCGGTTTACCGTGAAAATATACGAGTCAAAGACTGCAAGTGTATGTTGTGAGTGCAGAAGTGTAATAGATGTCACATCATAATATGCACGAAAAGAACCAGAATAATTACAGACTATAGTAAAGACTGAAATGTGAAATTAACCTAATGCTCAAATTTGAGTGTACATTTCTCTATAATAATTGGAGAACATAATGTCATGACGGCACGTTGGCCATGGTAGCTCAAAGGTTAAGAACGATCGGACGGAAACCGGGAGATCCGTGGTTTAAATCCCGGCCATGGCATTGAATTTTTCAAGTTGACTCTATCCATCCAAAACCTTAGCTTATACACGGCTAGTATGGAGGAACGATTAATTTTCATCAATTAATTTAATAGCTGTGAGTTGTTCATATGTCTTAAAACAGATAATAATTAATGGGTTTTGGTTCTTGTGCGTATTCTTTTGATGAGAGACAATCATTCTCCTACATAGAAACCATTCCCGAGCCCCGAAATCGAACCAGGTTCCACACCGCAGTAAGCAAATGCTCTAGCGATGAGCTGTGGGACCAGTTACATTTAGGTGTTGGTTTCCAATCTCTGGCCTTACGTTTAGTAAGATCTCCTCTCTGTTGCAATGGTGTCTCCTTTACTGACACGCTTAGGCAAACCTTTCGGCGTCCGCGTTATCCGGGAGTAACTAACTTGAACGAAGGACGGCTTTGTGGGCCACCTGATAAGATGCAACACTAGAAGGGACAAAAATCAATCCCGCGTAATTGGAGGAGTGAAATATGCATGCAATAATAAATTACAAAACAGTGTTAAACTCTCATATATGTATAAGCTAAACATGTTACAGTACTTTTAAAATTTCTCACCGGTTATGTTGGGAGGTGTACTCCAATAAAAGGTAAAACGAAATGAAAAGTGAAAAAAACGGTTTAAAGTTGCATTATCCGACTTAATCAAGCAACATTTTGGTTTAATGGTCCTGGAGTATTTTATGGACAATGTTCGTAGTCCATTTGATTTTGCTGAAGGTTAGTCTGAAACCAAGCTACCCAGTAAACGCACTCGTAGAAAATCAGTACAGTCCTTGCAGAAAAATGCCCACACAATTCAGCCCACGGCTGAATTAGTTGTGCAAATCTTTTCGTATTAATGCAAGCGTAATATTGTAGATATTGTAAATACATTTATTCAAGTTGTTCAATACCAGATTGGCTGTCTTCTTCACAGAGTACATTTAGAATGAATGTCGCGCTTCTCTATAAGCATTTTCTGTTTGTTGTAGTGATTTTTCATTTTAAAGTCACTTCCCTCACTCTTCTGTTTAAGGATGGCTTACTGTGCTGAATGTTAATGTTTTCTCTTAAAATAATAAGTAATTTAGCTATTACTCGTTTTGGAGCGCTGTGCTTTTAACCAAAGTTCCGAAAATGTGTTCTGGTTTTCATTTTGTTTGCGTTATTTAACAATTCTTTTACTGTTATTTCTGATACTCCTGTGTCACCTGATATGCACATTAGCTTTTCGAATTTTTTGACAGATGTAACCAGTTCTTTGCTTTTAGCTTCTTTCTTCGTGTATGCTATTACATTTGAAACAATTTCTTGAAAACGATTGTGCAATGTTTTGAATTATAATTTACGAGACACACTGATGGCATAACAAATTTTCGCAAATATCAATGTGTGACAAATTCGCTGTACTCACTCCTTATGGAAAAGCTCCAAGTATCCGTAAGTCTTCAATAGAACACTGCACAAAAGAGCAAATGTGAATTAGCAAGGACTATGTCTCGGATACAGACGACATTACTACACCTGCAGTGCGTGATTTCATTATTCAGTATTATATGAGCTGGTAAAAGAGGCGAAAGATAGCACTTACATTCAAGGCTAGGAGCAAAGAAAGGTGGTATCGTTACTTTCCTGGAATGCAGCGATCAGTATCAACAAACAGAGAGTGTGCGCGTGTGCGCCCGCGCTTACCTTTTTACCATAGAATGACTGAACCGATTGATATGGGACAGGTTATATAAAACTTATATTGCTGGTCCTTTTGATTCTAAACGTTCTACACAGATATCTGTCATTCTAGTGGTTAGACTTAAAGATTTAAGAATATATAGGTACTATATGTACATTAACAGAGCTAGTATTTGCATCTTTACTTACAAAGTGTTTGCATCTTTAAAAATGTATTTAATTGCAGATGATGGAAGCTATTGTCCAATAACATTTGATGGTTTATCATGTTGGAACTATACGCCAGCAGGTGAAACAGCAAAGTTACCTTGCCCATATTTCCACACTGGATTTGACCCTAAACGTGAGTACATGTTCATAAACTTAAAAATCGTTACAGTAAAATTTATTTTAACATGAATTATGTTATATTCGTATTCCACAGATATGTAAGCTAAATTCTAAAATAAATTTATAGCTAATTATTGCCTTCATCTTTTAATATGCATTAAATCGTGTTTTTCATCTGCCATTTGTTTTCGTTTCTCTGCTGTTTTAGTATTTTTGCTAGATTTTCAGTGTGGAAAATGACAAAACATCTCGGAAAACAAAAAGAAATCCAGTTTCGTACCACATCATATCTGCGTAGTAGTATTCCTAATTCTGCGTTATCTTAAATGCAAGTGAACAAATATAGGAGTTCAGGCCTTTTCCTTAGAATTAATCACTGTAGTGAGGACTTTTAAAAAGTTGATGTTTAAGAATTTATTTAACAAGAATCAAAAAGGGGCTGCAGCTCTGCTTTGCAAATGCTTTTGTTCCTCCTGTAAAGATGGCAGTTTTGGGTTTTTATTTACAAACAAAAACACAGTATAGTTTATTACACCTCAACAGTGCTTGATTTAATTATTTTTCATGCAGACTTGACATGTTTCAAGTCAATTTAAAGTTGTTTTTGACTGTTAGTAACTACCTCCTTTTTCTTCTCGTGTGCCTATTTAAATACATTTTAATCCTTATCAGAAGGCTTATAGGTTCTTTATTACACAAATTGAAAATGTATAACTGTAAATAAGGAACATAATAATTCATTTCTTAATTCTATCCAACCGAACTACTTTTCCAGGATATGCATACAGACAATGCATGGATGATGGAAGGTGGTTTCGACATCCAGAATCGGGGAATCCCTGGTCAAACTACACCACATGTGTTGACTTAGATGATTTACGGGTAATTATCTATAGATACACATAATATATATGAATAATATATATAATTCACTCTCAAACAGATATTTTAGAATGAAACTTAAATTCCACAAATTGGTTGACTGGCCACAATCATATATGCTTATTCTCTGGTGATGTACATGGATATTGACTGACTCAAGTAACCTTCTAAATATATTTATTTTCAGTTTCGACAGTTGGTGAACACCATCTATGTAACAGGATACTGCGTATCTGTCGTGGCTCTCTGTCTCTCTCTAGCCATCTTTTTCTCCTTCAGGTAATGACAGAACATGCTTTTATAGTTTTATAGGTTGTTTCGCCTCCTACTAATGTAGCCTACATTGTTAGGGCAGACAATGACGCACATGTAACTGTGTAATGTAACAATACATTTAACAGTATTTCGCGGCGTTTCAAAACCCTTTTATTAATGCTTGGATTGATGTTATTATTGGTTTGGTGGAGATCTCTTAACAAATTAGGAAAGTGCACTATGATTATATCCGTAGGGTTGACAAACCAATCTGCTAACCATACATTTTGGATGTTTGCTGTCCCACATAATATAATGTTTAGGTGTTGTTTCGAATCATGCAATACACTTAGAAATGTATCCTTCAAGATCCAATGAATAATCCTTCTCAAATGTATTTGTTGCTATTCAAAATCTTTACACAAGTATTACAAAATCCAAGAGTTATAGAACCCATGGAGGTGAGAAATTTTAAGAATCTATGAAATAAAAAGTAAACATATACTAAATGACTGAAAGGTTACAATTAAGAATAAGTTAAACATACTGTTGGTTAAAACATTTGAATGAAAAATATATATATATAATATATATATAATATATAATATATACGTAAATATTATACCAGCCAAAGCTCGTAAACGTAATTGAGAACAGTTGTCATAAAACGTGCTTATGGATTTTTCTCTTTCACATTTATGTTTATTACGTTATGTAACAAATCAATCGGTTTAAATGACATTATAGCGCTAATTGATCTCTACATTCGAGTAGGAACATAATCAAAAGAGCTTCTAGGCTGAAGAGAGGTGTACGTTTCTAAATACCCTTGCATCGCGTAACAGCTGATCAGTTGATTGATTTGATTGAGACGATAGACGTAAGAAACTGGATACAGGAAATGAAAGCGGGACAAAAGTAGGAACAAAGACTATTTTAGTGGATACAAAGATAGGAAAAAGGAATCCAAATAAAAAATCACTCTTAGAATGTCCAGTTTTTATCCACCTAAGAGCCACTCTCTACTGAAATTTGAAGTCAGTTTCATAGCCATAACAATCCAGCACAATAACAAACTCAACTAATTAGGCCAGCAAGTTCTGAGTTAATTATCAGCTAATGCAAAGCTATTAGCTGAGAATGAGAATGAGAAGGAGACTTTATTTATTAGTTACTTTTATTTGCATAATTTATTGCAGACACATTTGTTTGTATTCATCCTTGTTTGTACTCTACAAGAAGGCAGCGGTAATGACGACATAGATAGGAAGACGAGAAGATAATACCAACAAATGTTCTGTATTTTAACAAAGCTTCATTTCTGCAAGATTCCTATTTTATTGTATTTTATTTTATGTAGTATTTAAGTACTAACTGTGATTCCTAAATACTCCATTTTCATTTTCATAGCTTTGTGTTGTCATGAAGTCATGAATGAGATCGAGTACGATATGATATTCTCTTATACTTCTAAATCTCAACTCTCCTGTTCCATTTCTGTTTAATTGTACCTAAAACATTTTCTATTCTTCTGTTCCTCTTTTCTTGTTTCCTCCTAAATAGTTTTACCATTTTCTCCCATTCAGTTTTCCATGCATTTTCCCTCCAGTGATCCAGTCCAGTGCATTACACTCTATTCACCCCACATATTTCGCACACTCCTGAATGTAGTTCCTGTTCTCATCAATTCCATCCCCTCCCTCTCTTGTCTATTGTAGTTGTCAATATTCTCTTCCCATTCTCATTTTGGGCTTCCGTAGAAGCTTAATAGATTTTTAATTTCTATATTCTTTTTCTTACCTTTTTCCAAAAGTGCTTATTTTTTACCTACATCTTCCATAAGTCCCCCATTCCCAATTTTGCAGTACTTTCTCTACTTCACTCCACCAAATGTATTTATTTATCATTTTACTGTGCTGGCCTATGCATGTTCTTATTATGTTTCCTTCCTCTTTTAGCAAACCTTTATGTGAGAGTTTTATGATTCTTTTCTCCTTTTCTTTCCTATTTCAAAAACTGCTCTTCGCCTAGTGCTACTCTTCATAGTCCTAATTCTTTGCAAAATAATTTGTAAATGTAGTCTACTCTGTTATTTATTTTTGGCCTTTCCCAGATTTCTGTGCCTCTTGTCAGGGCCGCATACATCCCTTCCATCCGTTTTGTTGGCATTCGCAATTTGTAATTACATGATCGTAATCCTGCTAATGTATTATCTGATCTTTGAAGCACTACGTTCTTCGCAGCCATGAACATTATAATAATTTCAGATAATAAAAGTAATGATAGAAGCAATAATGATAAGAACAGTGAAAATAAATACCATTCTTAGAGAAAGGAATAATGGAAACAAGGGAAGGAAGGGGAATATACCGTAAGGATTGTTTCAGTCGGAGTTTGGCCAAGGGACAAACAAAGGCGAGACAGAAAGCGTGACCATTTGTACGCGCAAGATAAGAAGAGCGCTGGATTTACGGGGTAGTGCGGGTAGAGGGGAAGTTGCGAGAGCTAACGCTCTTTTGTTTCTGCAGTATGGTCAACCTTGAAAAACACATTGCAGCAAAATAGTGTGTAAGATAAGCGAAGATACGCGCCGCAAATGTGAGATCTGTGGACAAACATTAAATTGAACTCGATCCTATAAGCTGTATATTTATATACTTACTATTTATGAAACACGTAAAAACAGTAAACAAATATGACAGCCATAAATACTCAATCATTCGCTTTGTGATTCTTCGATTTCTGAGTCCACAGCATCAGTTTCATCGCTAGTATCCTCTGATCTATTGATAATTTCATCAATCGCATTTTCAATTACACCATTATTTCTCCAATATTTCATTTCCAGTTCTTGCAGTATCCTTCCCAATCCGTCGCAGTTACAGAAGAGAATGCTTCTATAGCAAGTTTCTTCTGATTTGTGGCTGACATATCACCAGTAACGTTGTCCTCTGAAAACTTTCTTTATTTTTGCCCACGCCAGTTTAATTGCATTCAGATCACAGTTATAAGGAGGTAGACGAATAATAGTGTGTCCACTTTCGAGAACCATTACATCCACAAAATAGGTAAGTCTTGCTCTTAGGTTTGTTGGCCTCTATTAAATACCGGTGTAGCTTTAGTAATGGAGGGAAATAGAAAGCTATGTAGAAATATACAAAGGGCTCAGAGCAAGAGAAAAAGAAAGATATAAGGAAAAGGAGGAAGCTAAAAAGGAAAGGATTGAAGGGAAAAGAAGAAAGAAAACATCACTATTAGTCATTACCGTACACAGATCACAGCCTTGCCTGCTTTTTCCTGGTGTTTTTGGAGATTCATTGGGATGAGATGTACAAAACGATTTAATACGCCTGACAGTGCTGACGCTTTTTCCTGTATAAGCAGCAGCTCGTTCTATTGATTTGCTGAGTGGAAACATTAGCTGGTTGTTATCCTTTTCTATATCGCAACTGATC
Organism: Mantis religiosa; assembly: GCA_030765055.1. Classification (NCBI taxonomy): domain Eukaryota; kingdom Metazoa; phylum Arthropoda; class Insecta; order Mantodea; family Mantidae; genus Mantis; species Mantis religiosa. The sequence continues at coordinate 84,209,900 of CM060948.1, forward strand.
GCAACTTTCGCTATTATTTTGCGGCCATCACTATGCACGACTGTACTTGGCATGTTTCTGAGTCGGAGTTCGTTGCTCGGAAGGTACATATGATTATGAGTTTGGTGTGCCCTCAGCCATAATTACAAACTGGTTAAGCTATTGAGCTATAGTAATTAACCTCAAACTTGCACAAAACGAATGCACACAGAAAACAAAGAGCGGGCGTAAAAGCTTAGCATATTAGTCACTAGATGTCAGAGTGCACTAGTATAGTGTACTAGTATAGCGCATTTCATGTTTCTAAGTTGTCATCTGTGTTTACGGAGTTAGCCGAAACCTACCGAATGAGGACTTGGGAGACGAACGCTCAAGATAAATTGCGCATACTGTATTGCAACTTGTTGAAAATCTGACACATCTACACAGAGTTAAATGCGCTGATTCACGCAAGTAGATGGTTCCCTAAAGAGAAATGTACTAATTGGCCATTGGGAAATGAAATATCATTCACGTGATAAAGCACAAGGTGACAGGAGAGACGTATGGTCCACTTAATATTAGACAGACATCGCAACTAAGGTTTCACAGCAGTACAGCAAAGCCAGCTCCTATTACGAGATTTGCTCACATCCTTCGATGGCTAGAGTAGTTCACTGATATCCGCTTTCATCCAGTTCATCCAGACATTGATTCATATTTAACTTCAACCAATCAGAGGTATCAGAATATTTTGACCGCGTGTCCCGCATCAAACATTCAACGACTCAAGTCTCAGGTCTCAGATCTCAAGTCAACATTGTGACGTCGCTTAGGTTATTTTGAGCATCAGCTTTCATTTCTGTGTACACATCATTCCTTTGCTTTATTTATAAGTCTTCTATGGCTACTTATTTCCATATATACACTTCCTCGTTAACCCTTTCCTTCAGTTAACTTTAGAGAACATGGTTCCCCACTATTGCTTCGCTCCCTCCTCGCATCCTCCTCTTCCTCATCATCGTCATCATCATTATCATTCGTAGTCTAGGAATATCATTCAGAGATCGTAAGTTCAAACCCAGCGGAGGACAATGGATATCTTTTCAGGTGTAAAAAAAATCCATAACATGGTTTCCTTCAGAAAGGAAGTAAAACCAGTGCTTCTGTATCGTTTATTTATGGCACGTTAAAGAACTTCAAATCTGATAAAAAAAAAAAAAGGTCTGTGAGCAAAATTAAACTGAGAACCACAGCAGTTAAATAGTGTCCATAGATAAAAACTGAATTTGTCATCGTCAACATCATCATCATCATCATCATCATCATCATCATCATCATAGCTTAAAGAGACATCCCAATGCAGTAGGTGTTATTAGTTATATACCTTGTTCATACCTGCTATGATTATATTTTGCAAATTTATTGTTCTCTTTCAGCTTGTGAACTTGTTCCCAGTTTATTATTTATCTGCATAACAGCATTTAGCATGTATTATTTTAATGCACCAAAGTTTATGCACTGAACAAATGCTCTAAAATCTTGCTTTGGCTAAAGACGTCCATAGTCCAACAAATGTTTAAAGCCAAATCTTTTTAAACTTAAGAGTAGTAAATATAAACATTTTTGTTAATTTGAAAGTTCAAGAAAGTATTTGGAACATAAAAAAACTGAAAATACAAAGTTAATAAAATCTGTATAAATTCCTTTTGGGGTTCAAATTAATAGTAAATTTAATATTATATTCAATGCTTCCTAATACCAAACATTGTATAATACCTGTTTCCTGTTTTTATTTTGAATTTTCAAAGTGACTTTATCTAAAGGAGTTGTTATAGAAGTATTAAGTTTATTTAGGGCCTTAGAACATAAATAACAATAGTTTTTACAACGTCTGCTTTCACTATATCCATATTAGATCAGCAAGTAGAAAACTCAAAGCCTTTTCAAAACCAGCGAATTCGGAACGTCAATTTTAACTGGAAGAGTACTTACTCTATTACAAAAATACGAACATTTGCTACAAAAGCTACACTTCTCTTAAGAAATTGATGTTAATACAAGTGTTATATTTGTAGAATAAATTTAATTAAAAATGAGTAATATAATATTTACTAATAACTGCAAAACAATTTTAATCTACTGAACTTTTCTGAAAAATTAAGCATGTAATTTAAAAGGTGTGGTACTCAGAGCATTTTGAATTAAAATCAAATAGGTTTAACACTGAACCATACCTCATTAACAGAGGGCTTATGCTCATTAATCTAACCCTACAGCAAAACAGCCTAGTGTCCATAGAGCTTAGAGTTATCTGATATTCATCTTTCAGGATAAGGGAAAACACTGGAAAGAAACCTTATCCAGATAACTCAACCTGAGCGAGATTCAAACTTGGGGCAGACACCCTATCACCTATGTTACAGAGGCAGGCTGTTTCATACATGAAAACTAATGTGGAATTTGTTGATAATGTAAAGTATTATGATTCTAGGTCACTCAAGTGTACAAGGATTGCTGTGCATGTACAGTTATTCATTTCATTTGCTGCCAACAACATTGCCTGGCTGATATGGTATCGGAATATTGTACCTTGGCCAGAAATTGTTATGGACAATGGTGTAAGTATGTTCATTTTAGTATGTACACATTTACAAAATGGAATGACAGGATTCATATAGGTAAAATGGAAATATGTCATACAAAAATAAATACAAACTTATATGAATGTTTGAAAGTAATGAGTCGGCAATTCAAATATAAACATCACTTAAATTAACTTTAAAGAGAGTCGATTAAAGACACTAGACAACACTTACTTTTAAATTTTTCCGGAACTAGTTTCAGAGGCTTTGCCTCTATCATCGGCCGGCTCTCGACTGGTTCTCATTGGTGTAGCTGACGATACCTTGTCACAGGTCTCCTCTGGTGGCGGCTCAAGGAACTTGCTGAACAAATCCTTCTGGGCTACACCAATGAGAACCAGTCGAGAGCCGGCCGATGATAGAGGCAAAGCCTCTGAAACTAGTTCCGGAAAAATTTAAAAGTAAGTGTTGTCTAGTGTCTTTAATCGACTCTCTTTAAAGTTAATTTATCATAACAACACTGTTTTCAACACTTCCAAGAAAGTAATCACTTAAATTACTTACTTGGACATGTTTCGGAGAACGTTTTGACCCCATCCTCAGCAGTTATCCGACTGGTTGGATCCATGGTTTCTTGAAGTGAGCTGGTTGTCTGTGGCAGCATCTGTTGTCTGTGAGATGAACTTCCAAAGAGAGTTTTCAGGCGGCAATTTGAAATTTAAAGTATACTATATGTGTTTGGAGGAATTTAGTAACAGTGACGTCAAAATTAATCTCGGAAACTATTTGTAGTTGGTTTATTAATACTCGTCACTTACTTGTTTATATTTATGAGAGACTAGTTTCAAAGGCATTCGCCTCCATTTTCAATCTCTTTCCAATTTGATTTTGTATATACCTGATTTCTTGTTTTCAGGTACTGGGTCCTTCAGGTTGTTGCATAATAAGTTTTTTAAACTGAATTTATTTATTGGGGCTAGGGTGATGTTGTACTTCTTGAATATCTTGTTGAATTTATGATGCATTCTGGGATGATATGTGAATTTCCTGAACTGTGTCTTGGTTTTTGATTCTGTTAATTTTGTGGTATCCAATATGTGTTTCTGTTTCTTGAATTTCCAAATTTTCTTATCTATTAATTGTTTACTGTATCCATTAATTGCAGCTATATTAATCATGTGGTTATATTCTTTGTTGTATTCATTTTTTTTTTCAATGGGATGTTGACTAGTCTATATGCTAAGCTGTCTAAAACTGCATGTCTGCGGGGTGTAGGGTTGTAGCTATCATTCTTGATGTAATTATCTGTTTGTGTTGGCTTCCTGTAGATGCCAAAAGATATGTTATTTAATTCATGGATTATCTTTAAATCTAAGAAAGATAAGTAGCCATTATTTCTATCTCTATTGTGAACTTTAGTGCACTATTCTGTATGTTCAAAAGTTTTAAGGAATCTTGTATGAATTTGAGTGGAACAATGGCAAAAATATCATCAACATATCTATACCAGTATTTTAAGATGTATGGGAAGGATGATGTAATATGTGTTTCAAAGTAGCTCATAAAGAGGTTGGCTAGGAAAGGTGAAAGTGGATTGCCCATTGTTAGGCCCGAGGTCTGTTGATAGAATTTACTGTTGAATGTAAAGAAATTTTGATGTAAGTTTTGTGAGATCTTCTATTTCTTCTGCTCAAATGTTAGTTTGTATGAGCTATTTCTTGAGGAGTAACATGAAGATGAGTAACATCTTATATGAATGTGCTTTTTTTACAATAATATGAGTGCTAGAGTTAAAATAAAACCTTTCCCTCACAGGCAAGAGTACTAGCAGGAGATCTAATGTAGTGCATGCACTTACAATCTGTTAAATACAATCATGCTGAAACTAAATAGTACTCCTTACCTTTTCTTTTCTAATGACAGTATGACTTAGGAACCCATAAGTAAATAAGTATTCTAAAAGTTTATAAAAATATTAATTTAAATTGAATTTAATGACCCATTTTACCCTTTGTTTACTAATGACAGCTTGATTTAGAAACACATAAGTAAATAAGTTTTTAAAAGCTTATAAAAATATTAATTTAAGATGAATTTAATAACTTATTTTACAGTGCACGGTAGACTAGATTAGGTTCTTACATTGCCGAAATGAGAATATTCTTATATGAAGTAAACAACAAAACCAACAGATAAATCAGTCTACTATTTAATTCTGATATTCAAGAAACAAACTTAAAAGGAGTATGTCTCACCTAAAATTCTTAGCAAAAGCTAAATACTTTGTTATTATATAAAGTATTTATCCTAAAAGTAATGGTGTGAAACATTCCTTTGAAAAATCTTTAATCAGAACCTTGAGCTGGATTGTTCACGGGCTATGAATCAAATTTGGTGTTATAAAGGAAACAAAGGAGCACTACTGAAAGGGCCAAAATACAAACCTTTCAACTTGCTGTATTCATTATCGTTTCACAAGAACCCAGCTTAGAACAATTAAGATATGTAAAACAGAACCACTGCTATTTGTACTGACCAGACAGTATCAGTAATTCAGTAAGACAATTTAAATTATTTTAAGCAGCTGTGTATTATTGTTAGAGGGAAAAGTATTTAGTACAACTTATAGCGTTGCAGTTTTTACCTTACAGTAACTTTCCTTTGTTTCCTTACATTATCAACACTTCACTTAAACCAGGAGTAGTTTGTAATTTTTATAGATTAGTTGCTCTGCTTTAGTTGTTCTGAAAGGCTTATTTGGTTCCTCAATGTTGCATTTATAATCTCTTCCCAATATATATGTCAACTTCATTCTGCTGGTCAAAGGAAGAAGGATGAATTCCGCTTGGGAATGACTCATACCACTGTTTCTATAATTAACAAGTTCTTCTAAGCAAGTTTTAATCATTATTGAGGAGTTGAACTCTGATTATTCCTTAAGATTATAAAAAATGAAGAATAGCAGTAGAGGACGGAAGTATATACACGGTTCTTTATTTGAAACCTAACAGGTGCACAGCATTTCGCTTGTGTGTGATTGGATATGCCACAGCCAGCTTTGCTCTTACATAAACTCCATGTATAAAGCACTCTTACCTTACAGAAAATGCTGCAAATGTTACCCTCGGCTAAACAAGCATCATGTTGGGAAAACATATTCTGATTTACACATTTAAGTTGGCCACTATAATGTTTCTGATTTCATTTCTAATATTTTGCTTTAGTTTTTTCAATGTATGAGGATTTGTCTTGTAAACTTTGTCTTTCAGGTTTCCCACAAATAAAAATCTTGAACTGTTAGATTAGGGGAGTGAGAGGCCCATACACCAGCAATATCTTTTTGTCTTCAAACACTTCCCTAATTTTATTCATGCATTCCTCTGCTATATGGACAGAAGCAGAATCTTGTTGAAACCACCCAAAAGATTTCTTCTGTCAATTCATGATAAAGTAAGATCAAAAGGACATTTTGGTATCTTTCTATATTTACAGTCTGCTCACAGAATATTGAAACAATTATGCATCTACACTAACAGTACACCAAACTCATACTTCCTGATCATAATGAAGGATTTCTTGAATAAGACGTGGATTTTCAGAGGCCTAGTACAAACTGTTATGAGTGTTGACCATGCCTCATTGGAAAAGAACAGAAGCTGTGGATCAATTAAACTGTCATTCACTGATTAAAGAAACCATTCACAATAACGCAGTCATGATACTGGGACACCTTGTTTTAAAGCATAGACACTTGTACATTATACAGTTTTAGTTTTAATAATTTAGTTGCTCTATATATAAAAGACTCTGAAATTCCCACCTGTTGTGCTAATTTTTGGATGTTAACACTGTACGCTTATGCTTTCATTTTTGTTTACACAGAACTAGTGATTTCAAATTTCTTCACAATTTTAAATCTGGAAGTAGGCACTTCAACAGGGAATGAATGAATATATTCTGTGCAAACACGGCTTGGTGATTCCCATTTACAGTAACTTTTAGACAGGAAAATACATTATTCTAAAGTCAAGTGCCTACTCATGTCGGTGGGCAGTACAATACTGCCACATGGAGTTCACATTTCTAGCCCCTGCGTACAACAGCGGCCAATAGTGAGGGAATTCAGCAAGGTCATGGCAGAGGCAAAAGCTAGGTTTTAAATGAAGAACCTCTACATAGGTCCACATTCATTATAGAACACTACATTAATATTGCAATCTTGTAACTCCACTAAATGTGGACTTGAAAATAACAGCCTAGTACTGACATGTTCAGTTTTAGGCTTAAATTGCAATTCTTGTAAATTTACATTTCATGAATTCAACCTCCCACTTTATTGTAATCTTCATTTGAGGTGCAGGTATACTAGTAATATTGTGATTCAATAGCTATGAGTCTAACTTATTGTGAGGAATCCACTATCTTGAGCTGATTGATTGACAAGAAGAAGAGATAAGGAACACTAAATGGTAGGGATCTCACCCATAAAGTGTTATCGAGGAAACTAGATCCTTATGGAAGCTTCTTTCTCCCTCTCTCCTGCAAACATTCTAAAACCTCTTAAAAATTCCAGCACTCATAGCACTCTAATAATGAGATTGTGAGGACACATGTGACATAAAGTGAATGCCAGTGATTAGACAGTTCTTTGATGGCTCACTGAGTGAAGTGGAAGGATGAAGAGTCTCTCCATAAGAATTTCATTATATGTGTCACAAATAAAAGTGAAGTGATTGTGAATATTGAACAAGATCACATTGGTGAAATGACAGTTAATTGTTTTATTTATTTCACTTATAGACATCATACAATGTTTCAAGTTTCGTCCAGTTCTATACAACTGATAAATAATTTTTACTGGTTTGAGAACTGAGCAAAGTCTCAACATACATTAATTATTAAATTTTAGATGAGTCGCATTTTTTAACACATCTGCTTCACTTTCGTACCTATTTTGAGGACATGTTTCGCAAATCTTCGCTTGCATCTACGGCTCTTGTGCGACTGACGCTAGATCCAGCGGTGTGGGTAATTCTGGGGTTGTTGCTGCCATCTGTTGATTTAGTGATGAACTGAAAAGTGGGATTCTCTTCTAGTGGGATTTCAAAGTTCATTAGTTGGTTTTTATGTTTTTCTATGTATATCCTCTCCCATATGACGAGTTCACTATGTTTTTGTACGTATTTTAGTAATTCTGTGCTATCTTCAATTTCATGATTTTCAGACCAGAAATGAGCTGCTATTGCGGACTTATCAATATTTTTGTATCTTAAGTGCCTGAAGTGTTCTTTCTTTCTAGTGCCTATGTTCCTTTTTGTCCTTCCTATGTAAATTTTTTCACAGTCTTTACACTTAATTTTGTAAATGCCTGACTTTTCCTCTGGTTTTATCTTATCAGTATTATTACTGTGAAGTAGGTTTTTAATGTTGTAATTGTTTTTTGGTGCCAATGTTATATTGTATTTCTTGAATATTTTTTGGAACTTTTTTGTGGCCCAGGGGTGGTAAGTAAATTTAGCAAATCTAGTTTCTTGTTTTATTGGTGTGAGAGCTGTGATCTGTTTTAATTTCTTTTGAAGTTTGAATAATTTTAGTTTTTTATCTACAAGGTTTTTTCCATATCCATTTTTAATTGCAGTTTTTAAGATTTGATGGTACTCGTTTTGATATTCTTGCTGGCTGAGAGGTAGATTTACTAATCTGTGTGTCAGACTGTTGATGGTTGCATGTTTGTGTGGAATTGGGTTGAAACTATTTGCTTTGATGTAATTATCTGTGTGTGTTGCTTTTCTATGAATGCCAAATTCTAGTTTTTCATTGCCTTTTTTGATTTTAAGGTCTAAAAAAGGTAGAGTAGAGTCCTCTTCAGTTTCTACTGTGAATTGTATGCTGGGTTCTTGCAGGTTGAGTAGTTTCAAAGCATCATCTATTAGTTTGTAGGGCACTATTGCAAAGATGTCGTCTACGTATCTGTACCATGTTTTAAACATATGAGGGAAGGCTTTAGTAATATGTGTTTCGAAAAAGCTCATGTATTGATTGGCCAAAAATGGTGATAGCGGGCTTCCCATAGCTAGTCCTGAAATTTGTTTGTAATATTTTCCATCGAAGACAAAATAATTTTGATGTATACATAATTCAGTCATTGCCACATATTCTTCTATTGCATTGGCATCCAGGTTTATAGAATTTAGCCATTTTTTCAGTTGAATCAAAAGTTTGTCTAATGGAATGCTAGGGAAGAGGGAGCGGACATCAAAGGATACTAAAGTGTCATGAGGTTTTAGTTAAAGATTTTGAATTTTTTCTACCAGGTCTAAAGAGTTTTTTATACTCAGAGTATGGAATTGTGGAAAGGACTGAAATTTTTTGGTTAGCCATTTTGCCAGAAGGTAAGTAGGAGTGTTTATATTATTTACAATGGGTCTCATGGGTATGTTGGGTTTGTGTATTTTAGGCAAACCATATATTCTTGCAAGGGTAGGGTTGTCTGGTTTGATAGTTTTTTGTTCTGTAGTTGTTAAAATTTTACTATTAATGATGGTTTTTTGTACATCTTTTATGCATCGGTTGAGTGGATTAGAATCTATTTCCTGGAATTCTTTTTGTTGTAGTAACTCTAACATTTTTTCTTTGTATGTAGCTGTATCTAAGATTACTATTTTGTTCCCTTTATCAGCCCTTGAGAAGATTACATCCTTTTTCCTTAAAGATTTAATTATCTGAATGTGTTTCAAATGTTTTATTGGCTTTTTATTTATTAAGTTTTCCAATATAGGAGCTGATTTTTTTCTAATTATATTTTTGTCCATGGTTTCCAAGCCTTCTACTGCTAATTCTATGTCTACAATGAATTCATCCGGGTTGCTGGAGTATGTTATACATGTTTTTAGGCCTTGGTTAAGTACATCTTTTTCTTCGTTGTTAAAATTTTGCTTTGAGAGATTAATTACACTATCTAGGGATGTGTTCTTTGCTGAAATTTTGTTATGTTTTGGTTGCCAATGATTATGATTACGTTTTAGTTTCTTATTTTGACGATAAACTTTCTCTTTGACTTTATAATTGATATGTTCAAATGATTTTATTTGGCTTCTAAGTGGTCCCATGCTGTGTTTCCTAGTAATTTTACAATTTTTAGATGTAGGTTATACAAAGAGAGGTCTATATTGAAACTACTCAACCTGCAAGAACCCAGCATACAATTCACAGTAGAAACTGAAGAGGACTCTACTCTACCTTTTTTAGACCTTAAAATCAAAAAAGGCAATGAAAAACTAGAATTTGGCATTCATAGAAAAGCAACACACACAGATAATTACATCAAAGCAAATAGTTTCAACCCAAGTCCACACAAACATGCAACCATCAACAGTCTGACACACAGATTAGTAAATCTACCTCTCAGCCAGCAAGAATATCAAAACGAGTACCATCAAATCTTAAAAACTGCAATTAAAAATGGATATGGAAAAAACCTTGTAGATAAAAAACTAAAATTATTCAAACTTCAAAAGAAATTAAAACAGATCACAGCTCTCACACCAATAAAACAAGAAACTAGATTTGCTAAATTTACTTACCACCCCTGGGCCACAAAAAAGTTCCAAAAAATATTCAAGAAATACAATATAACATTGGCACCAAAAAACAATTACAACATTAAAAACCTACTTCACAGTAATAATACTGATAAGATAAAACCAGAGGAAAAGTCAGGCATTTACAAAATTAAGTGTAAAGACTGTGAAAATATTTACATAGGAAGGACAAAAAGGAACATAGGCACTAGAAAGAAAGAACACTTCAGGCACTTAAGATACAAAAATATTGATAAGTCCGCAATAGCAGCTCATTTCTGGTCTGAAAATCATGAAATTGAAGATAGCACAGAATTACTAAAATACGTACAAAAACATAGTGAACTCGTCATATGGGAGAGGATATACATAGAAAAACATAAAAACCAACTAATGAACTTTGAAATCCCGCTAGAAGAGAATCCCACTTTTCAGTTCATCACTAAATCAACAGATGGCAGCAACAACCCCAGAATTACCCACACCGCTGGATCTAGCGTCAGTCGCACAAGAGCCGTAGATGCAAGCGAAGATTTGCGAAACATGTCCTCAAAATAGGTACGAAAGTGAAGCAGATGTGTTAAAAAATGCGACTCATCTAAAATTTAATAATTTTTCGCTTCACTGTGGTGTTCCAATACAGTTGAATCTCGATATACATTAATTAATTGATTTACTTATTAATGTACTTTCTTTGGATTTTTTAGCTTCTCTTTAGAAAAAGTACAGAATTATCACAAAATACTTTAAATTTTAAAATGAAACGAACAGCCAGTAATAAAAAGAAAAAAAAAAAAGAAATGTTTTTGTTCTCTCTTTACAGATATGGTGTCAAGCACTTCATATTATTCTACAGTACCTTATGGTTGCAAATTACATGTGGATGTTTTGTGAAGGACTTCATCTTCACTTGGCTCTGGTTGTAGTTTTTGTGAAGGAACGTGTCGTCATGAGATGGTTTCATGTAATAGGATGGGGACTGCCAGTATTAATAACAACAATATATGCTGCTGTTAGAAGAGCTACTCCAGGGGATTCTGAACGGTATATTAAGACATCTAAATCTGTATTAATGTAACCTTTTGTCTCAACGTTCATGTTGTATACTCTTGGTACTCTACCAGCTTGTAGCTGCAGAGCAGCATTAGAGAACATATCTTTTTGTTATTAATGTACACAGATTTCTATAAAATTTCTTAATTTGTTTTTATTAATGAATCATTAAAGTAATATTAATTGCAATTATTCCAGCTCTGGCAGTGTTAAAGATGAATATTACTTCAATAATAAGAAAGTAAAATTAAAATGAAATGGAACAAAATCGAATTTTCTGAAGTCTAGAATTCTTACTCTATTCCAATTATTTACATATAAAGCAAAGAAACTAAAGAAAGAGAAATACCAAGTCTAATACTCAATGAAGTGGCAGTGTCAGATAGATGGCAAAGATGCTTTGCATTGTAAATGCTGTTCTCGGTATTGGACAGTGTTGTGGACATTGTCCTCAAGGGTTGAGAATGCCTTTTGAGACTCGGACCTGGGGTGTTGGCTACTGCATGTTAAATACTGGTACTAGGATAAAGAACTCTTAGCACTTTTAGGGACTCTGCATGTCTCTGTGGCCTGTGACTTCCTTGGTTCCCTCACTTCATCCCTTCTTCCTGAGAAGTGTTAGTCCACATAGATCTGTATAGGTTACAGTACACAAAGAATCCCACACCATTTGCTTTTATTCATTTATATATTTATGGACACTCTTTAATGATATGGTTTTCAGCATTCCATTCTATATTGGGAGTGAAGAACAACTTAATTTTGCTCAGAGACCTCTTTATCAGGCTGAGATACTTTTATAAGTCATAAATCTACAACATAGAATCAAAATCTTTACTTCCCTTCTGAAGGAAGCCATGCTAAATATTTTTACACCCAAAAAATCCTTTTACTTTATTTATTTACTGCCCATAGACTAATACAAGTATCGAGCATTGTCAATATATAAAATACAATTTACAACATTAAAATACAATTTGCAATTTTAAAATATAATTTGCAATTTTAAAATACAATTTACAATATTATAGAGCTTGCAAAAATTCATTTATATTATATACAGGATTATTTAAAAGGTTGTGCCGCGTCTTTATAAGAATATTTAATATTTTTCTTTGCACAGTGGAAGGCACAGTAGGGATGCCTGATAATTTAAAAATACAATTTTAACCAAACTGACAATTCTTTATTGATTACTTGAAATCCTTAACTTTTACAAGATAAAAATATTTTTGATTCTATGAATTACATAATTTGAGTTTTGAGCATAAGGAAAATATCCTTGGACTAGTGAACAATTTTGTTTAGACAAAGAAATATATTTGCCTCAACTTTCTGCTTAAGTCCATAATTTTACTTCGTATTATGAGATGAGTTTTACCATACTAGCTTGGCCTGGTGTGCGTAGACTGGTGTGCGTAACTGGTCTTGCTGTATCGTCCCTTGTTGACACTTTCCACTTTTTTTTTTTTCGAGTGGAGGAAAAATGCCTTTACGCACTAACCCTGAGATTGGAGTGTGGGAATTTTCTGCGGGATCAAACTGCGAGCCCTACCCACTAAAGAAACCTCCACCAGTGAGTATTCAGGAGAGAATGTGCAGCAGTACCGCTATTGCACCTGCGGATTCAGGGTGAGGATACAATGGCCAGGCGGTATAGCCTGGACCAGGTGAGAATAAGGCGCCATGACATGAGCATAACCAAGGCCCTACTCGTGCCCTTGGAATTTCAGGTGTGGGAATGTCAAGAAATTCGCTGTCTCCAGCTGGAGACTGGGTCCTAAGAAATATTAAGTTCCATCGCTGTCCTGAAACAAAGGACGAAGTCATTAGTGCTTGTACTTATGGTGCTCAGAGCCACACAGCTCCGAGCCCTACAGCTCCGAGCCCTACGTCATATTTAGTAAGTAGTGTATTAAATAGTGAATGTAATGTCTATGCTTGCATTGCAAGCTGTCAGTCCTATAATACTTAAGATTGTAGAACAATCCCTGTCCTACATTCTATAAATAGTGTCAGTAATTGGTATTTAAGTGTATGCTCATTGGCCGTGTAATATTTACTTGTTTAATTTGTACGTTTGGGGGACCCTACCCCAGGACCGCCTCGCTAGACAGCAGGGACTTCAAGGGCCACTTGTCAAGTGGATACAGACCCCTAGCCATGGCTGGATTTTAAGGTGGTACTAAAGTATTTAAGAAGTCTGGGATATCAATCTCTGGTTCCCCCAGGCCAAGTGTTCTGTCGAAAAGTGACAGTGGTCTTCTATGTGTGTCGTGTTGTGTGTTGTATGTGACAAAGATCTCATATGAGTGGGTTTGGGTTTTTACCCTTCTTGTCGTAAAGGTTGAAGCTTAGTAATTTAATAAATTGTTCAATTGTGTGTATTTTTAATTCTTCATGTAGCTGAAAAGACGGAGCAACCAGGGGCAGCTTTGCAATTATTCTTAGAATTCTGTTTTGTAGTGTCTGAAGTCTGTTTATGTGTGTTTTGACAGCGTATCCCCAGACAGGGGCTGCATACGTAATAATTGGTCTAATTAATGATTTATAGAGTGTAAGATCCATGTTATATTTCAATTGACTATTCAAGTTAATTATGGGGTAGAGTCTATTCAATTCTTCATTTGCTTTTGCTCTGACAGTATTAATGTGCTTTTTCCATGTCAGACCTTGGTCCATTGTGACAACTTTCCACTGCCTGGGACTCCCCCTTTTATACCAGCCAAGGTGCGTGAGGGCTTCTGGGAGACGTGGTGACAGAAGATTAGTTGTATACTTGCAGCACTGCTCGAACAATGCGCAAGAACATTTAGTGCCTAAAGCCCGAACTCCTTAGTCCTAGAGTTGCGGATAACATGGGCATAATGGTTGTATATTTCTTTAAGCTGTTTGAACCCGGCGCAACCCACCGCCCCTCCAGAAGAGCCACACAAGGCGCTGATCCAAGGCAGGAGGAGTTTAGCTCCAGGCATGGAACAAGGATCACAAAGACATCAGTACAGAGCCAATAGACCAGCGGAACAAACCAGAGCATAAGGCTCTAAACATCAGAGGGGTATATAAAAAATAATATAAATATGCATATAGATGCCTGGGCACAGCAGAAAGGAGAGACAAACATCACAACAAGATGTGATGTAACAAGATGTAACAAGATAAAAAAAGCCAAGGTTAGCATTGAATGCGATGCTTATAAGAGACATAACCAAAAAAATACATAGGTCCTTGTATGAGAGGAAGTAGAATGAACATTCAAAAGAATCATTAATATATGAAAAATAATTGCATAAATCTAAGAAATAACAATTTTAATAATATATATGAAATTTAACTACAATATAGGAATATCTGAATAGAGTTTAACAATAATAAACCTGGCACCAAAAAGACATACATATTAAAGAATAATAAATGTTACAGACCACCAGGGGTGCACCACAACACAAACACAACATGAACACAACACACAACAAAGAGAAAACGTAGCCACATAAAAGAAAGGTACCTTCAAGTTCAACAATGAAGTAACAACCATAACTACAAATAAGCAAATCAAAATAACAAATACCAAGTAGAATCTACCAAAAACTATCATTGAAGGTAATAAAGAACCAGCTAGCAATGAACTACAAATGCAAGTTCGTGTGCACGTAAGGAGAAGGCGACTGGGAAGGGCGCATGCTGCGACAGGACAAGGAACGGAAAAAACGAAAAATGTGAACATTACTAGGTGGACGAGTCCTACGAGTTCTCCTCAAGGGCTGCTGGAACAGGTTTAATCTGAGAAATATGTGCCATCGTTTTATGACCAGTAACAAAAAGGACACATTATTAACAATGCGTAAAATCGAATATGGACCCATATATCTTTGAGCTAATTTTGAAGCAAAGAAATCTGCAGCCTTACTGATACTCTGGCGGCAAAACATCACAATGTGGCCTATCTTATAGGGCACAGGTAAATGGCACCAATCATATCGTTGTTGGCGGAGCTTTCTTTGGTGAAGTAGATTTTGGATCATTTCTAACCACAAGGCCTGCAGCTCCTCGGAACTAGAATCAGAAGATAGCAGTCGGGATATAGACCAGTTATGGGTTAAAGGGCATGTTGGTGGAAAATGGAACATGAGGTGAAAAGGAACTTTACTATGAGCTTCATGTTTAGCGAGATTAAGTGTAAGTTGAATATCAGATACATAAGCATCCCAGCGGGTGTGGTCGGTCGAATGGAAAGCTATCAAAATGCTCTTTAAATTTCTATTGACACGTTCTGCCAATGAGGGATGCAGATAATAAGGAGAGGTGTGAGTAAATTGCATTGCATATTCAAACAAAAAGGTACGAAAAATCCTAGCACGGAAATACGAGGCGTTATCTGAAACTAAAACATGAGGAAGCCCAAAAGAGACAAAAATTGATGACAAAACAGCTATTAAATTATGAACAGTAGCATTATGAAATGGAACCAACCAAACAAACTTAGTGAATGCATCAATTATAACAGTCCAATAAAAATTCAGATGAGTGGAACGTGGTAATGGACCCAGATAATCAATAAACAACCATTCCATCGGATAGGAGGCTACAGAAGACCTGAGTGTGCCCTAACATGTATTTTGTGAGATTTTGAATTTAAGTAGATGTCACTGGCTTGAACAAAGGAGCGAATATTGTTGTACATGCCATGCCAAACAAAGTATTGCCGAATGCGTGACTTAGTTTTGTAAACACCCAAATGTGTCCACATACCAAAGCATGAAAGTATTGAAGAACAAGAGAGACTAAATTCTTAGGTAACAATAGTCTCCATATATATCTTCACCATACTGTTGAAGCAAAACTGCACTCAAGGCTGTATTAGAGGCATTGGTTCTAACCACAAAGGGCTTGTCAAAATCTGGCATAGCTAAGACCAGAGGGTTCATGATAGCTTTCTATTTGTTTATATTTTATGTTCTTTCAGTGTTCTATTAATCTAGTTTTTAAATTCCTTTTTGTCAATCCAATACAGAATTTGTCACAATCCTCATAATCTATTCTACACATACCTAAGTTTTGTTCTAATACTACTGTGGTTCTTAAAGGATTATTCAACAGTTTCTCGAGTGAAATTCTGTTTTGTGGTGTTAGCTTGATGTTATCCTGAAATATTCATTCAAACTTAGAGAATGACTATGGGTGCAACATAAACGTTTTGTATTATATTTTTATCTGTCTTTTGAAGAAGAAGAATTTCTCATTTAATTTCTTTTGTCTGTAGTCCCAATTTATAATTTTTCTGATTGAATTTGGATTAAAACTATTTTTCTTGGCTGTATTTAATATAATTTAAATTCCTTATATTGTTTTGGACTAGAGGTATGCTGTTAAGTCTATGAATCAAGCTTCTAAGAGTTGCTAATTTATGTAAAAGAGGATTGAAACTTGCATTTCATATAATTATCTGTAGGAGTATGTTTTCTGTAGATTACAAACTTTGTATTATCAAACTTTATATTAATTAACTTTAATTACCCTGAATAAAGATGAATTTAATAAAGAATATAAACATATTATTAATACTGCTTTAATTAATGGTTTTAATAAAGATTTTATACAAAAGAAAATTGAAAAATGTAAATATCAAAAAAGTATTAATGATATTTCTATCTTAAAAAACTAAAAGATGATTATAAATTTAAAAAATTTACTTACCATCCTTGGGTTAATAAACATTTTCAAAATTTTTTTTAAAGAAGTTGGTATAACTTTAGTTCCTCAAAATAAATATAGTATTAAAAATTTATTACAATTTTCTAAAAAAGATAAAATTCCTAATAATAAAAAATCTGATATTTATCAATTTAATTGCTTAGATTGTGATCAGGTTTATATTGGAAAGACGAAACGTTGTTTGGAAACCAGAAAGAAAGAAAGAACATTTTTGTAACATTAGATATAAACAAATTCATAAATCGGCCGTAGCAGATTAGTTTTGGTCATTTAACCATGAAATAAGTCCCAAAGTTAAATTATTAAAACAATTAAATGGTCCCATAGATTTAATAGTTTGGGAGGAAATATTTATTTTAAAAAATAGAAATCGCATAATGAATTTTGACATACCGGCAATTGATTCTGTTTTTAAGTTTGTTTCGTCTTTAGATGTTGGTAATACGTAAATATGTAAATGCATAGTATCCACAGATGGTATCCTTGACAACGAATTGTGTTGACTGAAGATGTGGGCAAGTGTCCATGAAATTAATTTCACAAAAACATAATTTAAGTATTGTCATCGGCTTCTTAAGTTAAGTGGAGAATATTTACTAAATATTTTTATTTGTGTAGTGTTTATATTATCATTTGGTCTTATAACCACTAATTCTGTGAAGGAGTTCAAGTATTTTACAATCCATTTAGCTAAATAGTAAGTTGGAGCATTCCTCTGATTAATGATTGGTCTCATACTATTATCATTTTTATGTCATTTTAAGTTATTTAATATGAAATTAGCTCCATTTTTAGCAGTGCTTTTAACCATAATACCTTCAAGTAAGTCCTCTTTTTCAGTACATATTACAGTGTGCCCCACAAAAAAATCAAGAAATTTCTTTTAGATTCTGTAATATGAGTTGGACACATATTTTCATTTATATTTTACTGACACTGTCACTCGAATGTTCATAATCACTGCAAGTGCTCAACTTGGCTTCCACATAGCAGCGTAGATGTTGTAACCAATTTCGGGTGGCATTCTGGATAGTTTGAAGTGTAACATTGTTTCAGGCATCTCTCAGTACAGATTTCAGGTCATCAATGTTTGTGATGTTTCTCCTGTGTTCTTGAACCTTATGTAGCAGTGTACCCCAAATGCAATAACCCATCACATTGAGATCTGGAGTTTTATACTGCCAGTTATTAGGTTTGATGAAGTCAGAGTATAATTTTGTAATTTTGTAATTTATTTCTCAACTTTCCTTTACATCATCAAATGGAAATACAAAATAAAGATTGCAATTATAAAATCCATACTGGAAAATTCCATATATTCCTAAATCCTGAAAATTCTACCATGTTTCTGGATATTGAATAATAATTCGGTCCCCATACACCTAACCCTAGGTTTTTGTGTATTGGAGGCCCTCTACGCCTTTTTACACATTTTGCCATTTCACCTATCCTAATCTACATTTTTCTGTTAATTGTTCTTAGCCATTTCTCTTTAACTTTCCCTAAATAATTCCCTATATTTCTCCTGTTCTTATCCCCTTTTATTCACAAAATGTTTCTAATTACTACTTCGCCCCCGAAATTGTCCCATTTACATAGCCAGGCCAAGTCAGGAGTATTAATTCTTATCCATGTAACAGTATCCATTGCTGTATGGGCCTTCACACCGTCTTGTTGCCTTGTCCATTCGTGATCACCCATAACTGTGTTAATGTTTTGTAATATATACAGTGAAACAGTACAAAACTATACAACTGCACATCACACAAATTATTGCACATACAATCACTCTTATTGTAGAAAATCCAAATTTCCTGCTTTTTTGTAGGGCACCCTGTAGAATGAAGAACAGTTTTTCTTCCTACAAAAACTGCCTTTTAATGTTTCTTACAAAATTGAGACTATAAGACCTCTTTCTATTGTGCAGTTTTTCATATTCAATGAAAAATAATTCTTAATCTATCTTAAAGTTTCAGAAGTCTTATGTTTATTTTTAAGTAAGAATAAATCTCTGGTAACATAATATAACCCATGATGTAACAGACCGCAAGTGAACCAGAACCTGCCAACCTCATGTCCACATACACTAGGAGAGCTGGGCAATCATCCAACTGATATGGGGTGGAGATGTGGTCAGCATCATGGCACCTCCACCCGAAAAGTTAGTCTTTTAGACCAGGGTTCCCTGCCTAGTGCAGCTGCTCAACTTCCTCATGGTGCTGAATGAGCACCGATCCTATACCTGGGACTTAAAATCTGCACCCCCTAAGGGTGAGATCAATCCCGGGCGCGTTCCATAGCAGGGAACCAAAGAACAATGCTCTAGCCCGCTATGCTATATGCAGGACATAAATCTCTGATATTGATTTACCTTTGCAATTTTACATTAAAATGAACACATTTATAGTCAAAATCATGATCAATATATTCTGTTTGGTACTTAGCAAGTTTGTTAACTCAAAAATTATATTATGGTGCTGCTCATCCACAGACTGCCCATCTGCAATACAGCAGGTGGTAGTTATTACAGTATGTGATACTATTATGACTATCCATTGAACACATAGTAATATTAGATGTCAATATAGTTGTATTGACATGTACCTTTAAGTGCTACTTTTTGAATCAGAAATCCTCAAAAATGTATTTCTGATGAAATACTGGCACCAAGTTTTTGGGTAGGATGTAATACCTTATCTATCTACTACAGTAGACAAAGAAAAAAAGTTCCTAAAACATATATTTCGGACAGAATATGGCTAAGAGTATTACCTCCATTTAAATCTAGCAGATAAATATGATAAACTAAACATTTTTGTATGTCTATTTATTTGTCTAATCACACACTTTTATAAATGTAAAATCTCTTTGATAGGTGCTGGATGGATGAAAGCTTAACACAGTGGATTCTTACAGCTCCTGTACTGATTTCCATGATTGCAAGCACTGTGTTTCTTGTGAATGTTGTTAGAGTTCTTTTAACAAAGCTACACAGTGGTTCTGCTAGCCCTGCACCAGTGGGAGTACGTAAAGCAGTTAGAGCTACATTAATCCTTGTGCCACTTTTTGGTATTCATCACATTCTAATCCCATTCCGGCCAGAACCGGGTGAGCCTGGTGAACATGTATATCAAGTGTTCTCTGCAATAGTTGTATCTTTGCAGGTAAGTAAATGTTGCCTGTCTTCTCACTGATTTCACAAAAACTGTATGTTCCTGTAGATAGCTTCTCCATTAAAGCCTTAAGCTGAACTTTTAGAAATACAAAACCAGTCATATAATTGATTAACACTAAGAAGATCTCTTTAGGGGGTCAAATTGAATGTTTTGATATAACTTTCCTACTTAGAGCTGAGTTGAACAAGGAATGAAATTAATATCTTTTGAGTTGAACTAGTACTATATGCTCCATATATTGCTAGTATTTACCTAGAACAATTAAGGAGCATTTTTTCAAAACTCAATAGATGTACAAAATGCATTTCTGAGAAAACTGTTTTTTTTCCCTTCTATTTATTGGCAATACTAATTGGTTAACACAGCAACTATATTAATCATTCAATTCTCCTGTCTCAACTGTCTCACTGAATGTGAAAAGAAACAAATAGCATAGTTTAACCAGTGAAATTTTGAAGTTTAAAAATGTGAAGTTTATTCAAAAACGGATAGATGCTTATTAACTTTTCTGTGTGATCGAGAAATAAACACCAACTCATTACTTTCAAAAACATGAAGCTTTGTTATTTTTGTCATTTATTGTTTTTGTTACTTTTTATTTAAGTATTTATTATGTTTTACTTATTTTCATCTTTTCATAATACATAATATCAGGGGCGGCTCGTGGCTCTAAAAATTGGCAGTTAACAAAGTTATCCATGCAATTGAATTTTTTAAAGTAACAAACGGTTCTTTAAGCCTGTCACTATAGACTGCTGTACACACAAGTTAACGGTAATTCACAGTATATAACACAACACACACATTTATATATAAATTCAGCTCTTCTCTCCTTTCTGCTGACAAACTTATCAATGGCCAACTCATTGAAGTTCTTGATCTGCATGATGAAGTTCCTTTCAATGGAAAGCATGGCCAGACAGTCTCTCTTCACACATTGTGTTACGCAGAAATGTTTTAATTTGTGTAAGTGTAGAGAAACATCTTTCTGCCTCACATATTGTCATAGGAACTGTCAGAATCACATTACGAAGCTTAACGGATTTGCTAAAAGTGGAACACAAGTTACTGTCTCTGAAAAACTCCATTAGTGGAACGACCCCAGCAAAGTTTTTAAATTCCTTAGTGCTGTAAATTGTGGAAAGCTCTGTGATCAGTTTCTTTTCTTCAACAAAAGAATATTTCTCAAGAGAAACTTTTACATGATGTGCTGGAAACGATACCTTATATTCTGAAAATTTGTAAGGCCAAAACAGAACTGCTGCTCCCATATTGCCAACAAACCTGAGCCTTTGTTTCATTTCAGTAATGATAACATCACATATTTCAATTGCCTCTCTTTTTCTCTCATGTGTTCTAGGAGTTTTCTTCTCTTTGTTACATTCTCTACAACTTTGTTGAAATTTATGGAACTTCTCATTTTATGAATTTCCACCTCAAAAGAATTCAATCTATTCTGGACCATTTCAGGGGTTAAGTTAATTGGGAGTCGATTAATAACACAAAACAACACTCACTTTTAAATTTTCCCGGAACCGGTTTCTGAGGCCTTCCCTCTATCTTCAGCCGGACATCGACTAGTTCTCATTGGTGTAGCTGGCAATATTTTGTCTTCGGTCTCCTCTGGTGGCGGTTCGAGGAACTTGCTGAACAAATCTTTCTGGGGGATGTCGAAATTGAATACTTTGTTCCTATTTTTTGAAATAAAGATTTGTTCCCATGTGGACAGTTCTTCTTTTCCTGTTGTATGTTTTAGTAATTTTGGTTCTGGATTTATGTTGTGGTTTTTTTCCCAGAAATGCGTGGCAACTGCTGATTTTTCTAATTGTTTGTATTTTATGTTCCTAAAGTGTTCCTTTGCTCTTGTTTCTAAATTTCTTTTGGTTTTTCCAATATAAATTTGACTACAGTCACAGCATTCAATTTGATATATACCAGACTTCTTGTTAGATGGAATGGCATCTTTGATGTTTGAGCAAATTAGGTTTTTTAAGGAGTAATGGTTCACTGGAGCTAGTTGAATGTTTTGTTTTTTGAAGACTTTTTTGAATTTATCAAAGGCCCATGGAGAGGTAAGTGAATTTTTTGAAGATCATTTTAGTTTCTGTAGCTGAGAGGGTTGTGGTTTCCTTTAGTAGTTTCTTCTTTTTTGCTAAGTTCACTTTTTTGTCTACTAGTGATTTGGGAAAGTCATTTTTCTGTGCTATTTCAATAATTTTGTTGTATTCTATTTTGTATTCTTCTGCTGTGAGAGGGATGTTGATCAGTCTGTGTGCTAAACTATTAAAGATTGCCTGTTTGTGGGATCTTGGATTGTAGCCATTAGCTTTTATGTAGTTGTCTGTCTGTGTTGGTTTTCTGTAAATGCCAAAGTTTATTCTATTTTTATTTCTGATTATTTTTAGATCTAAAAATGGTAAATACTCGTCTTTTTCAACTTCTACAGTGAACTTGATGCTTTTTTCTTGAATATTTAAAAGTTTTAGTGCATCACTGATGTGTTTTTTTGACACTATGGCAAATATGTCATCTACATATCTTTGCCAGAGTTTGAACATCCATGGGAAACCTTTAGTGATCCTTATTTCTAGTGCACTCATGTACAGATCGGCCAGGAAGGGTGATAAGGGGTTGCCCATTGCTAAACCAGAAGTTTGATGGAAATATTTTGTTTGAAACTGGAAGAAATTCTGTTCTATGCATAAATTGGTAAGTTCGATGTAATCTGAAATTTCAAGTGATGACATTCCAAGTGATTTGAGCCATTTTTCTATCAATGTTGGGAGTTGTTTAACTGGTATGCTGGGAAACAGTGATTTAACGTCAAATGAGACTAGTGTGTCTTCTTCATTTAGTTCAGTATCCTTAATGTGTTCTATAAGTTCATAGGTGTTTTTGATGCTTAGGCTATCGAATTTTGGAAATGAGTTGAATTTGTTTATTAGCCACTTTGCAAGTTTGTATGTTGGTGAATTTATACTGCTAACTATAGGTCTCATTGTTATGGATGGTTTTTGTATTTTCACCAACATACACCAAAGTCTTTTGACACCACTGTGATTCCTTGGAAGTTTGCAGCGCATACTAACAATCCTCGGCCATCATTAGTTCTCATGCTGTATTTAATGCTAACAGTCTGTTTTCTATTTGCAACTTCTTTCTTCACCACTCTGCAATTAGATATATTTCATAAGGAGTTTATCTTGGTCTATTTTGTTGAGCACGGAAAGATGTCGGTGAAATACACTTATATCATTATAAGTCAAATCAGCTACACCATAATGCTTATGCCCATTACTTTTAGGATTTCATGGAGTGCACTCGAGACCATGTGAACATGAAACTGCTGGAGTATAAACTTTCTTTGACTTGCATTTTGACTTCCTTTCCTTGTTTTTGCAATTCCTATCTCCTATGAATTCTACAACTGGTACAGTTTCACAATCTGAGCTTCTGTCCATTGTGCATAGTACAGTGCGGTGTCTCAACTAAGATTAAAAATGGCATGTAAGTGCAACAAAGCTTTCAAAAATGAATGTGAAATCCAAGCGCACAACTTGATTTGGCAGTTATTGCCAATGATGCAGCAGTGTACTCAGCTTGCAGAAATGATTGAGAATTCCAAGAATTGCAACAGTGAGATGGCAGTCAATGCCAACATACATTTCATAGAATTGAGGTTGCTACACGCTGAATCACAAAATCATAAAATTGCATCTATTGACCTTTGCTTTAACTGAGTAAGTGCATCTATAAAGTTTTGAAAAAATTGCTAATATTCGCTGCCTTCTACACAGGACATGAATCAAATTTTACAAAATCTTATTTCACAGAATGATGCAGAAGGTGAAAATTATGCTGATACTATATATAACTCAATTTTCTACATTTTGCATCTATCGAGTTAGAAAAACCGCTCCTCAATTTCGTTAGGACCTTCCTAACATCTTCAGTCAACATTAGCTGAGAATTTTTGGATAAAACCTCAGCTACAGAAAAGAGAATGTTTTGAGGTGATTAACAACATAGAATGAAACTTAAAGAAAGTTATAGCTTTTTTTAAAAATGAAGTGCACAATAATAAGAATAAAAATTAGGACATTATTTTTTTCCTTATATAAACTGTTTATTTCAAGTAACACAGCTTATAAGAGGATTAACCATAGGATATACTAATGACACAATTACTAATAACTGGTAATACAGCAACTTGTGTACAAAATAGTGTTACAGTAATTAAGCATCTGGTAGGATTAAATATAAATAAAATGGAATGGATACAAATCAGATTAAACAATAAAATACAAGCGTATATAAAATTAACATTTGAGAGGAAACCAAATCTGATGGGTAACAAAAGTCAATTTCTTAGGAGTCGTGATGGATAACAGTTTAACAACTATGCAAACAAAATTGAAAAATAAAAAAGATAGAAGTATACCTGTTATAAAGCAACACAAATTCAAAACATAGAGTATCACATATGTGTATTATACATTTATATAGATAACTCACATTTAAACTATGGACTAATTTTATTGGGAGCTGAAAGGAAAAAGCATATGTTAATATATTTAGGGTACAAAACCCGGCCCTTAAAATTATTCAAAATAATCAGAAAACAGAAACATGTAGATATGCATTTAAAATTTAAATATGTTAATCTTTTCATGTTGATATTTAGCAATGTATAAAATTGTAATAACTTATCACAAGAATTTAAAGAATGGCAATTTACATGACAACAGTGTAACAACACAACAAAACTATTTTTAAAATGAGTATGAGGTACACTAATCACTAAATGAGTAGAAATTAATGCTACAGATAAATGCAATCAGTTTCCTTTTGCAATAAAAAGTATTTAAAAAAATGAAGGAAAGAGAACTATAGCTAGAAAAGCCTACCATTTTCAAAATGCTTTTTAATTTTGGAGGAAATATAGATCAGGCAGTGATGTCATCGGTATCCTGTGACTACAGGTTTTGTCACCCATTCTGGTGTCTAGTTGTAGTGGATGAGCCACTGACAGACTTAATTGGTAAGGGGGGGTTACATCCCCAGGGCTATACAGATGACATATGCCTTGTAGCAGAAAGAAAGTTTCTGAATACTTTTCAGAGCTCTTGAAAGTCTCCTTGCATACTCTAGAGGAATGGTGTAAGAAAATACACTTGTCTATTAATCCAAACAAGACTGAAATAATGATGTTCACAAGAAGGAGAAAGCTGCTTGGATTTGTAGATTTCCTTCTCCTTGGGAAGAACATCAAGGTAACTGCATCAGTTAAATGCATGAAAGTTACCTTAGATGCAGGATTTGCCTGGAAAAACCAAGTGAAGCACAAAATGAAGAAGGCTCACAATGCATTATGGACATAAAGGAGAGCCACAGTACTGAGGTGGGTCTTGCAAACCAAGATGCTCAGGTACTGGTTTCATGGCCTATGTCCCATATAAGGACAGTAATTGCCAGATTAAATATTTATTTGTTTATTATTTGTTTATTTATCTGTTTACTTATTTAATTATTTATTTAGTGCCAAACGGTGCCTTGGAAATTTTGGTGAACTCTGCCCCCTTTAACTTGTTTGTGAAGGAGGTTGAAAGGGTGAGTGCATACTACTTCTGGACATTAGGCAGATGCCCGCCTCGGTAGCGTAGATGGTAGCGTGTCTGCCTCACGTTCAAGAGGTCCCGAGTTCAAATCTCGGTTAGGGTGAGTTACCTGGATAAGGTTTTTCCAAGGTTTTCCCTTATCCTGGAAGATGAATGTTGGGTAACTCTAAGCTCTCTGGACCCCCGGACTCATTTGAGCAGCATTTCACCCATTTCATTCATTGTCCGATATGACCTAAAGTTGGAGGACGTAAATTTTTAAAAAAAAAAAAAAAAAATTAGGCAGATGATGTATTAAGCTACCCCAACAAGGACACTTACTGATCCTAACTGGATTTAAGGAGTTGTGTCCTATTACACGGATGAGAGGAATTTGATGGGAGCCAGATAGAATCTGAACTCAGCTTATGAAATGGGATGTATGGAGTTCATCTCACAAACAGATGCCACCACAGACAATCAGCTCACTTCAGGAAACCACGAATCCAACCGTCGGATAAATGCTGATGGTGGGGACAAACCGTAAGGATAATTTAAGTGATGTTTGTGTTTGAACTACCGACTCATTACTTTCACATGTTAAATACATCACTGTTTCTAACCTTTTGCTTCAAATAACAATATCCAATAGTAGACAGCAACTGATGATGTTAGGATGGTCCTAATAAAACGCATTCTAGGTAAAAACTAGCAATAAATGGAGCATTAAGTACTAGTTTGACTCAAAATTATATTAATTTGTGCTTCATTGTATCATAGTCCTTACTCATTGGAATCCTTAATTTATTTAAATCAAGCAAAATAAATTTAAAGTTAAAGGTTGAAGATGTTTAATGATTAACAATACTTTACAGTTATCTGCCAGAAAAACCAAATATAACTGGTTGAAAATATATAGTAAATTCAACTTTTTTAACATTAAAGAATAACTGTACCAGATATGTAAGTAGATGGATATTGCTACACATATTGTCACTGTGTTCAATCTATAAATACTTAAATACATAGCTTTAATTTATTACAAATTATTGATTTCTTTGTTGATATTGTTTATACTTACCAACTACACTGATAAATAAATGTAATTTAACTGATATGAACTGGAGAAATGTTTTCACATATCTCATTGGTATATGATGAAGGGTCTATTGAATGTAAATAAGTGTGTGGGTGTGTGGGTGTGGGGGTGGGTGGGTGGGTGGGGGTGTGGTTGTGGGTGTGGGTGTTTTTCAATAAATCTCAGATTTATTTCAAAGCATTCAGAGAATTAATATTTCAAAGGTCTGTTGTTTAAACATATTTTTGTTTGTGTTGGTTATGATAATGTGTACAGTAATATTTCTTGTTTTAGGGCTTCTGTGTTTCTTCCCTTTTCTGCTTTGCAAATGTGGATGTGCACTGTGCAGTAATGCCCATACTTCGAAGAACCTTTCCATGCATGTCAAAGCTGAGAACTGCTGAAAGTGCAGGAGCTTATGGCTTAGGTGGCCAGTGTCCTAACACTGTTACACAAAGCCGAGATGTGTGTGGAGTCTGACCTCTCTGCTACCACTGCTGTTGCAGTGAAACACATGTACTTCATGGAAATAGGGAGGCTATACAAGTATGTTAAATACAGCTCCTAATGACATTATTTCAATGTTAATATATTTTCAGGGCTGTAACTAATTTGATTACAGTGACAAATTAAGGCATGGATACTGCAAAAAACAGGTCAAATAATGAAATATTCATCAGAACTTATATATATGCAGGCCTACCAATGCCTATATGTATACAAATTGTGTTTTTATTCAAGATAAATACAATACAAATTTATGTCTAATTCTATGAAGTCTAACCTGATAAATGTAAGAGGATATACAAACATGTCATCATTGCAATGCATAGATATATTGAGATAATGGCTGTCTAAACCATTATAGCAAGTTTTGTCATTTTTAATGTGTGTGTGCGTGTGCGTGTGCGTGTGTGTGTACACTGCAACCAAACAAAACATTCTGTCAAATTCTATTTGATGTCCTGTCACTTATAACCAGTGGTGGGTTTGATCTTGAATCTAAGTGGGGCACAAAGAAAAAGTATTAAATGTTTTAACAATATTAAATTTAAATAAAATAAGCTTTACTCCAACTTATTGTAAAGGAAGTCTATCTTCCTAGATTTAAGAGAAAATTCCTCTGTCAATCATTGGTTAAAATTAAAACCATTGTGCATCATAGCTTTTTAATTAACAGCATTAGTATCACATTGAGTCCACCTACTCTTAATGGATCCTTCCTCATAGAAAAGTTTAAATAATTCAGGGTTGAAACGCCTCTTACTTTTTGTAGTTCTCATAGTATTGAGTACTATAATCATGAGATTATAGAACTTCTGAAAATGTGCATAATATATGGAGTACCAGGTGCAATTAAGATACTCTGTAAAACATTTTTATTTAAGTATGTAATGTACAAAAATTCATCTCAAGATAGAAATTCACTCAGTTGCTTTCTGGCAAAATGGTAGTTTATATGCAGTAATGATTACTGGAAAAATATTTCTTGACACATATGAGTGAAAAATCAAATAAATCTTTAATCCTTCTGGTAATTATACTGTGTACGTCTAGTGCAGCAGTATAATTTCCAATTTATTCAGAATTTTGTTGATACACCTCTCATATTTACTAGCATAGCTATAAGGGAGTGCTCATACCATGTAACCATTGGAAATGACAGTTTTGATTTGTCACACTGATATCACATGGTGGCAAACAGCATTTTAGATTTAGATATTTACTTTAACACTTCCAAAAACAAAAACTGGGATTGCATCTTCTACACCTACAGTAATCTAAAAAAAAATCTCCACTGTAAAGATTATGAGAAAAGATGCCCACAGTAATTTATGAGTAAGCTATATTGTTTCCTCATTGCTATACCAGTCTATAGTTAATGCAAAGGAAAGATTGTACAGTTTGAAAAAGTAAACTCAATATGAAGGAGTCTAATGCTCTTAATTCAAAACTGAAAAGGCACACAACTGCATTACTTAGTGTTATAGAGATTACTAATTACAATGTAAATATGTGCATAGAGTGAGTGTATGATATTACAATTTCAAGCAATGCTGAAATGTAATGGTAAAGAGATTCACAAATACAATATTATCTGATTGTGCTTAATTCAAAATGAATAAAAAATAAAACTCTAAGGATGCAAAACTTCCTCTGTGAAGGTCTCATCTAAGTTTTTGTATTCAATACTGTTATATGATACATGAATGGAAAACATTTACTTGTCAAATGTCACTTTGTTAAAAAAAAAAAGGTGTTAAAACTATTTCTTGGAAATGGATTCCTTAAATCCTTTTCTTCTCAATTTTATGTGTACCTTACATATAATGTTTATATTTTGAAAATTGTCTGAAGTCTTGTAACTTTATTGGTGTTCAAAAACATGTAAAACTGAAACAATGCAAGTAAGTATTTGAGCAAATATTATATTAGCAGCATTTGAAGCTCATTAACTTGTAATGTATACATTATATGTCTCCTTTTTTTATATTTGCTAATAAGAAGACTTGGGCACTATGATAGCCTAATAGCCTGTGGAACTATGAAATAACAACCAGTCAATACAAAATGTGGAAGTCAACACATTGAGATATAATAAGTGAATTATTTGCTTATCCCATTTTGTATGTAATACAAGTTCATGTCATAATCCAGAACACTTATCTCAAGTTGGTAAAGGGAAATAAGACAAGTAATATGGCTCAAAGATAAAACATACAGGATGGGAAATTCAATCAGTATGCATTCTGGTTCCTTAAATTTTGCTGCATGTCACAATTATAGTATTTCCAGAAAAGTTAACAGGGTAATCTAGAAGATTAAGAAAACGCACACAG
Organism: Mantis religiosa; assembly: GCA_030765055.1. NCBI lineage: Eukaryota > Metazoa > Arthropoda > Insecta > Mantodea > Mantidae > Mantis > Mantis religiosa. The sequence goes on from CM060948.1 coordinate 84,239,482, forward strand.
TAAAATTTGTGCTGAGAGAAAATATCATACTGCATCACGAATGCTTATTGACACAACAGAAATGTTAAATTACAATTTGTTAACAAGGTCAATCCACAAATTCTAATGTAAAAGTTGATTCATCCCTAATCTTCAATCACTCATGTGCCAAGAGTAGAACAGTTAATAACTTTCTCTTATGGCAGGTGTCTTCTTTGAAATAATTTGAGTACTTTGATTTATAAATATTTTTGGTAAACACAGTGAAGCTTTTTCTCCCCCCAAAGGTGAAGCTAGTGTAATAAACAGCTTAATTTGTGCATATAAATAAGAATACTTTGATGTTTTTACAGTTCATGTGAAGAGCTATGAAGTTTAATTATTTCCAATTTAAAATTACCTGAAGTTATCACTGCAACTAATCTCATATGCAGTAATATGCTTACCCTGACAACATGGCTTTTGCTAAAGAAACTAATCTATCACCGTTTTATCATTTGGGAACTACAAAATGCTCTTTGTGTGTCTTAACCTCATAATGAATCCATATTAAACGAAAATGTTTGAAAAAAGCTATTTGTAGTTGGTTTTTTTAATACTTGGTCACTTACATTTCATATTTTTTGAGGGACTAACTTTAGAAGCCACCGCCTCCATTATTTATCACTTCCGAAACTAATCCCTCAAAAATATAAAATGTAAGTGACGAAGTATAAAAAAACCAACTACAAATAGTTTTTTTTTTCAATTAATTTTGATGTCACTGTTATTAAATTCCTCCAATCAGGCATGAAAATAATGTTATTTAACAGATAACACTGGGAGCTCAGAAACAACTCCCTGTTCACTGTCTGTGTTAACTTATAATAATAAGTTCACATGTTGTGACCTATTCCTTAAACAGTACTGCACTGAAAAAATATTTAAGTACACTAAAATTAGGCAAATGAGTCAACCTTGTATATACTTTTCTCCACTTACAAGTTTTTTGACGAAGACTAGTTTCTGGGAACCTCTTCCCTGTCGTCAGTTCTGTGGTTGACTGATGATGCATCCGGTGTCTGCATCTGGCTTGGTGTCGTGCTGCCATCTAATGTCCAGGTAATTTAAGTACACTTTTAAAAAATGTGTGCCATTCCCAATATTACAAAAAACACTGTATACAAAAATAAAGTATCATCATATAACATTAATAGGTAGCTGTAATGATTTGAGTACAAAAACATATGAGTGAATGATGAAAATTATGGATGACTCTTGATTACTAGTTACAACTGAAATTTCACTGCCAGAATAACACTAAACACAAGCTAAGTCAGTATATTATTACTAAGACAAATAAACTGAGCTCAATTTTATTAAAAGAACTTATTATCACTTGCTCTTTTTTCTCCCAAAAGGTGATAGAAAATAAGTCAATTGAAAGTATTTTATATTTTGAAGAACGTTCTTTTATTGGAGTACAGAAATAACATTTGTAGTCCTTTATTTTAACAAGTGAACCTTGTTTACTACTAATATTACTAATGAGTTTCAGGAAAATAGGTTTTAACAACACAATAACATTGCTGTATGAAAAAGCATCCTCACGGCATTGTGGTATTTTCTCATCGCAGAAGTCCATTCTGCTAGATTACATGAACAGCCACAAAACATTTCCAAATATGCTAAAATATATTTTGTATATTTTTGAAAATGCTAAAGAAGTATTTCACCTTCTGAATAAATCTGATATGGCAGAATATTCTGTGTTTAATTCTTTTTTTTCTTATATGAAAGAAATTATTTTAATTTTGATGTATACAAATATGCATGGGTTATATCACTTCTAATGTAAATATCATTTTGGAAGAAAAATATTCATGACTGTTCAGTAACATAAAAACACTCACTTAAAATCCAATTCTGATTAGCATTATTGGTATGCTATTACAGGGAAAGCCATTTCAGGATTGCAGTACCAGTTGGCAGTATTGAGCGAGTTGCACCTGGGTAGTGCTTGTTTGCTGTAAAGATTTTACCTCGAGCATTGTTCCAGATTAACCTGATTGGGTGAAGACATGTAAGGTCGGGGACAGGCAGCATCATCGAGGCTGCATGATCAGATGTCACCTTCACTGTGAGACCCATGATACAAGGCTACTAGGGGTGCAAACCTATAGGCTTGGGGATGGGAAATATTGGATGTGTCTGTACTGGAAACAATAGTGACCTCATTCATGCTTGTGCCTGTCGCTCATAGGAATCTGGTTATCCTTTGGGTTTTTCTCCTCATTCCTCTCTCCCATGATTCAGGATAGACCAAAATGCTCTAGGGGGCCATTCTCCGGTTGCAGAGGACCCTCCATTGTATTAACTTTACCTTTATAATTTGTATCATGATTTTGTACAAGAACTTTAAAGGAAAAATCAGTTACAGAGGATTTCAAATGATGATAGGAAGTAACTTTTCTTTTTTGGAGGGTATTCAACACTGTGACCATTGCACCTCATTGCACCTTATGCCCCCAAGTGGGGCATCCCAGGAGGAAGGATGAGGTGAGAGGAGACAGAGGATGGCCGTCCCAAGGAGCCAAAACAGTGCAGAGGGTAGGGTCCCTACATTTTACTTAGATGGAAACCTCCCCTAGCTGGCCAGGATAATGTACATTCTCCCATACTTTGGTTTGGAGATGGTCCTAGCAGTCAGTTTGAAGGCCGGCAACTGACCTACTGGAGAAGAAAGTGGTTCACTCATAGCATATCTTCCTGCCATGCAAATCCGAGACTCCCGCAGACACTTCTGTCCTGAAAGAGAGTGATGATGTGAAATGATAATGGAGATGAAATGGAGGTACAGGAAATTCAGGGGATGTAATTAACCTACCCAGCATTCACCTAGTGACCCGGGAAAATCCCCAAAAAAAACATGGGTCAGGTAGGTTGGCCACAGGAATCGAACCCAGGCCTCCTGAATGCGGAGAGGTAACTTATATAGCCTATATGTTCTTGAACCAAAACTAAGACTAGTATTTGCTGTAACTTTTTTTTGAAATCATGAGAAATCACCTGTGATATAATCTGCTTGCTTAAAATCAAAAACACCTATGACAAGTAGTTCTGTAAGAACAAAGCTAGAGTCCGTTTGGGTTAAGTTGTCAGGAAGAGAGAGCAATAGTGGAGGGATGACCTGAGCTACCTCTCATTCACTACAATAGAAATGGGATGTTTCTTCCAGCCAGAACCTTTCCTTGTAAGTTTTCTTCTACCACTGCTTCCTCAACTATGCAGATTCCTAGAGTAAACCCCCTTCCACCTTCACCCTGAAAGGTTCATGACAACTGTTTGCAAGCGAGACGGTGAGTAGGGCTTTCTCTTTCTAGAAATCCATGACTTCTTATCCCAAGCAGACTCTAACAGTGAAGGAAAGTGTACATATATCTAAAATTTATTGAACTAGTGACTTTAGCTCCTTGTAAGATGAAATTTTTTTCCCATGTCACCTGCAGAAAATTTCATTACATAATATGCAAATCTGATTCGGTACATTTGGAGATATTTTCATATGAGAGAATATAACAGAGCTGTGGAACAGGATTCCAAAGGTGCAAAACAAGGGAACCTCCCCTTGTTTTATCTAGAATAGCTCAACAACAAACACTAATGAACATACAGTTGAACGAGGTTGAGTGTGGCAGCAGAGAGTCTCACACTAGTCATATTACTTTAACACATTAAAAATATAAGAATAACTTTTCAGCTATTTATCTTTAAAATAACATATATGAAATAAAAGAAATCGTAGAATTTATTTCAATGGAGTGAGTGAGTGAGTGAGTGAGTGAGTGAGTGAGTGTGTGGTGTTTTAGGGCCCGTCGACAACAAGGTCATTTGGGCCCTTATTTCAATGGAAGTGACTCTCAATTCTGTTTTCCTTTTCTTTTCTTTCATTCATTTAAATGGAAACTATTTTTTAAATTTATTTACTTAGGTCACACTGGATATTTTGGTATTAATTTAAAAAGTGCATATCAATAAGCATCTAACTCAGATATTGTCTGCCAATATATTACCATATTTAAATATTAGGATATACTAGTAACAGTTCATTAGTATAGATTTAATCATCATGGCTAATGCGGAAGAATGATTAAATTTCTAATAAATAACCTAATAGTGGTAACTATAAAGCCTGGAACTTAAGTACTTACAGAGTTAGTAAGTTGCCACAAAAAGGTGTGTATCTCAATGTATATAAAAGCCCCTAGAAGTTTACCGGGAAACATACGAGTCAAATGGAGAATTTAATGTCATAACAGCATGTTGGCCATGGAGCTCAATGGTTAAGAGTGACCGAATGGAGACCAGGAGATCCATGGTTCAAATCCCGGCCATGGCATTGAATTTTTCAGTCTGACTATCTATTCAAATCTTAGCCTACACACAGCTAGTAAGGAAGAATGATTAAATTTCCAATTAATTAGTAACTAAGTATTATAAAAATAAAAATATTTAGAAATTAACTTCCACTTATCTTAAGAAGTTGATGTTAATACTTCTATCTTCTTTATACGAGCTCGATTTCATGAACATTTGCCCACATCTTCAGTCAACACACTGGGCAAATGTTCATGAAATCGATCTCGTATAAAGAAGATAGAAGTATTAACATCAAATTCTTAAGATAAGTGGAAGTTGATTACTAAATATTTTTATTTGTATATTTATTACTCCACTGTAACTAGCTTCATTTTCTGTGTAATTAGTAACTAAGTGTTTCACACAGACAAAGTATGATTCTGTGTAAAACCAAACACCATAAAAATAAGCAAAATAACTAATATTAATAAGGAATTATAGTTCAAATGCCAAAAATGATAGTGCATCCAGGAGATACTTTGCGACTAATGGTATCGCAAAGGACACTGCGACCAATGGAGATTTAACAGTGTGATAAGTCTTTGATGGTTATGATATTTAACACACTACAGTTGTTTACATTCTACTTAATGTTTATGAAAGGAAAAGGCTTATGGAAATTGTTGAACATGGTACATTATACTGAAAATAATATACTTGTAGATAATTCTGAACCTTCCAAGTCTCTGTATTTTTAAGCTGCAGTGGTAATAACAAGATCCCAATAATGTGCATAAGTGTTTACAGCTAAGAATCAAAATACCATGTATTTTCCTGATTGACTTGCTTTAATACTGAACATTCAAAGTATGAAATAATATAATGTTTAATACTGGTGCAATAGGTTTGTTCAAAATGAAAGATTCAAGAAATTGGAAATTATTACAGATTAAGCACAATTAAAAGAATATATCTGAAATAACTTACATTTACTTCTTTAGGTACTCTGGGTGTAGTTATGTACCTTGAGATTCGTAAAGCTGGAACATAAAAAGAGCATATTTACTATAAGCATATTTTTGGGAATTGTCATTGATTGCCAGTTCAACTGGACAGAGCATGTCAACTTTCTAGCCAACAAATTAAGTCATATATGATATGCTATAAGGGTGCTAGCTAAAATGTGCAACTTAGATGTCTTAAATGCAGTGTATTTTGGTATGCATACTCAGTATTGAAATACAGAATTGCCTTCTTCCAACAACTGCATTAAAGTGTTCAAATAACAAAAATGAATAATAAGATTAATCAAACAAGTGAACCAATTTACTCCAAGTAAACCACTTTTTTCAGATCTAAAAATTCTACCCTTACCGTGTATTCATATCTTAGAAACTTTCATTCACACATGAAAGTAAAAGTATATTTAAGCTTAACAATGAATACCATTCATACAATACACAAATAGCAAGATTTCCCACAACACAGATTAACAAAAAATATGAATTCAGTTGCCCATAAGGGTGATAATTTGTATAATAAAAACCCCGAGACCATCAAAGTTCCGCAGATCAAAGCATTTAAAAATAAATTTTAAAACTCGCTCCTAAAATAATTATATGTTTTATTCAGTTGATGAATTAATGAACACCCTATTTTGATTATCCTTTGCACTAAATTAATTGCTTATTTAGAATTAGAAATTAGTAAATAAGCCATCCACCCCAGTTTTTTTGATCTATCAACTTTTTTGTTTCATGGATCCTGTTCATCTGGGAGATGCACTTCGTCTCAAGAAGAAGCTTGACCACCCCCAAAACAAAGATTGCACTCCCCATCATCTATATTTTAATACCTATTAACACCTATATTTTAGTAATAACCTCAGTTGTAAATCTAATGTATAGGTATAATCTAATGCAATTGTATACCTGATTGAGATTTTTTCTGACGTTTCCCTCAGTCATTAAGGCAAATGTTGGGTATCTGTATTTCACCTCAATGCAACCTTGTGTTATTTCTTAAACTCTTTTTATATACCGTATATATGATAATGTTTGACTTGGCTTTTCTTTTTTCTTTTTTTTGGCAAAGCCCATATTCTGTATGAATTTTGCCTGAATCTGATAGGTATATACGCTAGATAGTACAAAATTGAATCGAGAATATATTGACACATTGCTTCACTCACACTGTTTATTCACAGGATATGTTTCAAGAGCTCTTGCTCCTATCCTCAGCTGATACTCGACAGCTCGAGTATCAGCTGAGGATAGGAGCAAGAGTTCTTGAAACATGTCCTGTGAATAAACAGTGTGAGTGAAGCAATGTGTCAATATATTCTCGATTCAATTTTGTACTAATTTGTGCTTCAGTGTCCCTATGCTTCTTTCAAGTTTATACTTTGATATACGCTAGATGTTTGCTTCTTCATTAACACTAGGATGGCTGATACCTTTTACATGCTAGAATTACTTAAGGGGGTCAAATTGATTCCTAGCAATAAAATACAGTGTTTGAATACTATAATCACTTTATTCTAAACAAGTTATTATCAAGAACTTTCATTAGTTCTCAAGTGTTTCATCTTCTTGAAACACATGACTGTTATAACTTTTCATCTTACCAGTTCTTACTTCTCTTCATTACAACTTCCTACTTACAGCTGAGTTGAACAAGAAAGTTAGGCTGGAGGGCAGGTTGGTATAATTTCTAAACAAATGCATTGACATTATAATTTTTAGTTGTTGATTTACATTTATGTCACTTATATCACATATAATGCATTTAATTTCAAGTACGAAAAGTTTACCTATATTTCTGAATCAAGGGGTCAATAAGACCACTCCAAGCATTTAGGAAAATACTGCTGTAGGTTACAATGGACTGTCAGGGCACAATCCAGTTTTGGTGAGTGTAGTAAGTATATAAAATAAACAGAAGTGACAAGAGGATATTGTATTGAATTAGTTTTCTCCAGCAAATCTAGAGATTGGATTCTGCTTAGGGGTCAAATTGATCACTCCATTGTGTTAAACACTTTAAGCCATAGTAAATGATGAATTCTTACAGATTGCACACAAGTATTTCAGAACTAAATGTTTGAATTAGTTGGGGAGTCAACTTGCTTGGATTTCACCGGCATATTGTACTTGATCTTCTTGTTATAGGAATGAATTAGCTTATATTTATATGGGGAAAACAAATTCCGCCTTATAATAAATCACAATTTGGAATCTGTGTAACTCTCATAGTACTGCAAATAAATTGTAAATGAAATGAAAAGGTTTATCATTTCCCAGTTCCCACCTAGAATTTCCTTTCAGTAAGTATGATCATCAGTGTTGTCAAAAAGGCATGCTTGGCTCTACAGCATATGGTTGCTTTCTATTTACTTAGTATATAGGCTAGAGAGAAATTCAAGGCTTGTAGTACTTGTAGTAGTACCTATATGCATTATTTTAGAATAACAAAATACATACTTCTCAAGCAGTTAATCATGTAAATAGCAAAGATCCTACTGCCAGCTTTCAAGAGTTGCCATTACTCTCCTCATCAGGGTGATGTGATAAGATATATAACTTTGACACTCTATAGCAAATGCCAAAAGGGAGTTTAGTTTGCATTTTAAGACAATGAAAATATAAGCATCTCACAACTGATGTGCATAGGGTCTCCAATGAGAGGACTCGAAACAAGGGTGGCACAGCTTTTAAAAAATGGGCAATTTTGTTAATTACATTTTACATACAATGTCCTTCATTATGTAAAACTGTTATATCTTTAACTATCCATTAACATGGAAGCTTTTTGTCTAATTAATTTTAGTATTAGGTATTATATAACCTTAGCTCAATCCAAGAGTGTAACATCTTGAGCTGTGACTTCTTGAGTTGTACAACAACCACTGGAGCAACATATTTACAGTGTAACATGGTTTATTTTAAATTATACGAGTTTTGGATGAACAATCATGAAAGCATATTTACATCACAGTGCCAATCAAAAGAAGAGAGAGAGAGAGAGAGAGAGAGAGAGAGAGAGAGAGAGAGAGAGAGAGAGAGAGAGAGAGAGAGAGAGAGAGAGAGAAGCAACATTGCCACTTACTGTGACATGGAGAGAGTGTAAGATGGATTACATTTGGAATGTAAAGCAGGTATTATTTTGTATAAGTGTATTAAGACAGTACTAAAATAATGAATCAACATACATGCAATGGTTAGAACATGCAAGTATATATCAGTCTAAAGATTTGTATTAACAAAAGAGACATATCTGTGAAATATTGATAAGTACTTATTCAATTGGGAAAATCCCACTGATATCCAAATCACTTACATTGTTGTTGTTGCTGCTATTGCTTGCCTGATACACAATGCTGCCATCATCATATCTGCAGAGCTGCTGCAATTCTCCACAGAAATGACAAGCTGCTCCTCCTTTCTTCCAAACTTCTTTATTCTCCCATGCCCACACATTTCTTATGATTAAATGCTTTTTTCAGTTTTCAGCCTATTGCTGTCCTCTTCTGTCAGTTTTATTACTGATGATATATTGAAATCTTTGTGAAATCTAGTGAAATGTATGATTAAATGTTTTTTTCAGTTTTCAGCCTATTGCTGTAAGTCCTCTTCTGTCATCGAGATTTAACTGTATTGGAACACCACAGTGAAGCAAAAAATTATTAATTTGTAGATGAGTCGTATTTATTACACATCTGCTTCACTTTCGTATATTGTTTTATTCATTTCCTTGTTGCCGAAATGTTCGTTGAAATTTTCAAATTTGAACGTTTTTACCTCCATGTTGTCCGGTTTTTAAAATTGGCTGGATCTAACTTTCGCGTGTTCCTCTTGACTAGACGTCACTTCAAGATATCGAGATTTAACTGTATTGGAACACCACAGTGAAGCGAAAGTGAAGCAGATTGTAATAAATACGACTCATCTACAAATTAATAACCTCTTCTGTCAGTTTTATTACTGATAACATATTGAAATCTTTGTTGTTTTGACCAACCATTTACTTTTATTAAATTTATTTGGTTATAATGGCACTGATAAGGGGCAAGGGCAACTATTTTATGCCTAAGTTCTGCAGCAATGCCATCAATTATATAGTTCTTCAACAGTGTAGTTCATAATACATAGTTCA